>CAJQZJ010032438.1:1532520-1544189 GCA_907164525.1 Lophiomys imhausi
GTGAATTTAGTAATAAATAAGTGTTAAATAATAACTAAAAGTTCGGTAGCATGGAGCCTTCTCTAATGGAGCTGGGACAGAGGGCTTTGACTGCTGGAGATAGTAACGGCAGTAGCAGCAGTAATAGAAATATGTCTGGTCCCCATGTAAAAACAGCTTTTATTCGTCTGAAGTAATTGCCGACTCTGAGGTTCACTGCCTCCATCTGCTAACCTAAGCTTAGTCCTTGAAGCTGCAAGCCTCTGTACAGTTTAATCTAGGCCTAGAATGTTTTCAGTCTCTGAGACTTACTTCTGAATAAGCCCACCCTTTCTAGCTCTTTCTGAACTCTGGATGGCTGGTTCAACACAGCTGTTCTGGCTTAAACCCTTCCCCAAGCTAAATGATTCTATCTGGAATTTATCACAGTCTCTGAGTTTCTCTACTTGGCCTCAAACTATCTTCTGGATCCTTCTCACTCTCTGCCCCATTCTGTCTTCACCTGGGTCTAGCTTGTTCTCTCCTCAATCTGTTCCTGTAAAACTCTCCTGGTAAAACTGCCTCCTCTCTCTCCCCCACCCCCACACTGCTCTCAAGTAGCTTCTCTTTCCTCTCTGTTCTCATGATAGTTGGGCTTAAAGGAGCAACACATCTGGACCTAAGGGACCTAAGCTTTTTCTTTACTGGAAACTTGCTCTATACCAGGCTGGCCTTGAACTGGAGATCTGCTTGGCTCTGTCTCCTGAGATTGAAGGCATGTCTGTATTTCAATTGGATCACATAGACCATTGGATGTGATCTCTTGCCAGAGCAGCCAATTAAAATTCCTCTATAGCCACTTGAAAAGTTCCAGTTTTAACCAGGTGCCAAATGTTCTGTAGTCAGTAAGTATATAGTGTAATCTGAACTGATCTTTCCCTGGTTTAGTGGCATGGGTCATGTCTTCTCATAGTATGCGGCATGAGCCCGCTGCAGTCCATAATCAGATCTGTCTTCACAGAGTGAAATCAGCCAGTGCGTACAGTTGGCCATGGGTCTTCACTAGAATGATGAGGCAGTTAGTGAATTTAACACATTCTCAACATGATGGCTTCATCGGGACACATCCCCTTGTATGTCAAGGAGTGTCTGGGATATACAGTAAAGCTTCCCAGCAACAGCATCCATCATGTTGTCATTCCGGGCAGTGAAGAAGGAGACAGAGTGTACAAAGTCCTGTGATGTCCAAGAAACCACATGAGTGCCCTGGGCTCACCCTTCAACTCAGCAAAGGGGAAGCATTCTCAACAAGCATCAAGGACTTTGCAAAGCTCTTTCTAGCCAACAGCCTTCCTCCTTGTGATGGACCAGACCAAATGTTTTTCTCTCCTGCCCCAGGTCTGTATGCTGCCGACCCAACCGCAGACCCAGTGACAGATCATTGGAAGGTCGGGGCCTTTAGGAAGGAAATGAGTTTGGATGCAGTCCTGAGGGTGGAGTCCTATCATGGAATTAGTAGCCTTATTAGATAAGGAAAACAGAGCTGGCTCCTCTCTGCCAAGCAAGGACTGAATAAGAAGACAGGCAGCAGAGGTCCTCTATGGAACCTCACTCTGACTCTCTCCCTCCTCAGTTGTAGCAAGCAAACTCCTGCTTCTTAAGCCACCCAGGCTGAAGTGATTATTACAGCAGCCTGACAGAGGCCCAGGTTCCATCCTTCATATGTGACAATAATGTTACTTATTTTTGGTACTATAATCTTGAAGCAAAACACCTGATCCAAGGACTCATTGATGTTCTTGACACATGCCGGTCTCTAGTATGACCACTTTTCACTACAGTCTCTCTGTGTACAACCACTCCCAGCCCTGGACCATGAACTCCTTCTGGGCAGACAGAGACTCACTCACCTTTCTAACTCAAATAGAAACTTTTGCTTGACATAAAATAAATGCTCAATAAAATATGAATGAGTAAATGATCATTAACTCTTCAATCTAATCTTCATTGGAGTCTCAAGATTAATCAGATATGTGGTGTTCATGGAACAGAATGAAGCTAATTAATTTAAAGGGAAATAAGTGGCTGGATTTGCACTGGGAAGAAACAGCCTCATGTGAAGGAAGAACTGAGAAGTCAGTCGAACAGATGCTATCACCTGGGGCCTCAAAGCTATGTCTTCTGCCTCAATGTTTCCTTGTCATCCCCCCCCTCCACACACACACACATGAATTGAGAGCATGGAGGTTTCTAGTACCTCCTGCCTTGACTACTGCCCCACTCTGAACACCCAAGGCAGGTTGTTTCCTGCCCACTGGTTTCCTTCTCATTAAACAAAAAATATTATTGACATCTAAAAAGAAAAATTCAGTGAACTTAACAGCAAGCCAGGAAGAGAATGTTTATAAAACTACTTTATTTGCACATTTTAAAACACAAAATTGTAATCTCCTTACCCAAAATTTTTGAGCAGACCCTAGAAAAGCATTAGCAAAGGCTCACTGGTAAGGATTCTGTTGTGAGGGTTCTGGGATCTTTTAAGAATTCTAGACTAAGTGTCTTGGGATCCAGGCATCTTTACATTTCTTTTCAGATGACTTGATTCTGCAAATCTCAATCATATCTTTTCAGGAAATTGTGAGGCCTTTCATTAAGGAACATGATTATAAATACAGAACCTTCTTGGGATGCAACTCAAAAGGTGTTTCCACCATCCTACCAAAGAGAAAATTGTTTAAGAATTACACAGTGTTAAATTGCTTTGCTATTTTCCTCCATGTGTACCACACGACACACAACCAAAGAAGTGACCAGCAAGTAAATCGCATCCCCTTCTTGCAGTCACCAAGGTGAAACTCTGTCCTGTGTCAGGTTACTGGTATTGCATTATAACATCACAAATGCATAAAATGTAGAGAAACGCTGGATAGGATGGCAGTCAGTGATCAGTTCTGCCAAGGCTGTGCGCAACGGTTGATGGTATATTACACAGGGTATAGGAAGGATGCCAGGCCGCATTCTAACACATTGCTTAAGGCTTCTTGTTGAAAGTACTTATGAGAGGAGGAAAGAGCAGGACTGGCCAGGAAGGAAGGCAGTCCTGAGACAGCCTGCACAAGGAAGATGGAAATGGAGGGAGAGGGATACAGCAATGCCTGCCAGAGGTGTAATGTGGAATGTGAAGGACAATAGCGAGCTTGCCGCTAAGGAAGGGACCCAGGGGAAACAGATGCTTAACGATCCTCCTTGTAGGAAGCAGTCTTTTTTCTAAGTAACATTTCTGCCTCATGTTTTCTTGACTCCCCGCCCCAAATTTTTTTTAAATCATTAATTAACTGTTTAAAACTCAGTTATAGATCCCCTTGATATATCAATGTCAAAACCATCAAGGAAACAGCTTGGTTTTGCATTAGAAACACAAATAAACATTCAAAAATCTCACACTTCCTTTGCATTTTATTGAACTTAATATTCCCTTGCTCGGAGGCTAAATATTTTGAGATAAACCACCAAAAACCTGACAAACTTCATGGAAATGAAATTGTCTCCTGGAGAAAGTGAATGAGTTGGAGGCCATTCCCAAGGAGTAGAAGCTAAAGAGAAGGGACCATGGAGCTTCAGGAAGACAGTAAAAACAGAAGCAGAAGAAGCGTGTGGCTACAGGGGGACCATTTTACCAGCACTCGTGGTTTGAGTCCACCAGCTGATGTCCCTGAAAAAGGCTTGGCCAGGGCAGAATCAGGACCTGGGGGGGTTGAGATGTGAGCCACATTGGAGGAGAGATTCTTAGGGAAGCACATATAAGATAAATGACTCCTTAGAACAAGCAAAGCAGTTGAGACATCTCCGACACCCACATTTACTCTGTGACAAACTTTCTTACATTGTATGGACACAATTAACAACTCCGGGGTCTGTCTTTCTAATATGTAGTGGATCATTTTAAATTAAAGGGACTGAAAGACCAGCACACGCCACTGCAGGGAATCCCTGAAATACCTCCTTGCCTGTTAAACATGTGGAACCGCCAAGGAACAAAACAATTTCTTCTGGTTCCTTCCCAGAATTTTTTCATTTCTCTAAGTTCTTACCACTAGAAGAAAACACAAATTGGCCAGAGCACTTTGATAGTGGTTCTTCACATGAAGTAGTCCTGTATATGGGTCCCATTCAACATCTCAAAGACAATAATCTGTAATCCGGCATCTATTATCCAGGCTCAGCCAACTTTTGTTCCCAGCTATGTGGTTTTTCTCCAAACCCACTGAATTTGTCTAAAACCATTTACTTCCCTGACTGGAATTCACCTGAACTCCTCATTCTCTTCATCCTTTTTGTAGGAGGCATACGGAAATTTTTAAATCACGTTGGGCTACTGGGTAATTACACATTTCGTCCCCCTTTATCCACGAGCTCAATTTGTACATCTGTTTTTTCCGCTTAATCTTTCGTCAGTCCATATCAGCAAACCTTCAGGGGGCCAAAGGAAGTCTTCCCTGTGATCCCCACAGTGACCTCACAGCATCACACTTTCCCCACTAAGCAAGAGGCATGGTCCTGGACCTTCAAAGTCAGCATATACTGGCTATAATCTGGAAGCGCCTGGCAGGGATCTGCCCTCCTTCCGGGGTGGAGCCTTCTCTTTCCTCTTCTTCACTGGCTATCCTGACACTAATTGTCATGTGCTCTTTAGAAGTCATCCCTCCTGACTGTTTCTTCTCATGAAGGGGCTGAAGTAGTGGCCTGTTGGAGGTCACCTCTTGCTCTTCTCTGTAGAGCCTCAGCAAGAGCACCGTCAATTCACACCTTTATGGTGATCTGTATACCCTGAACTTCCAAGTCTCTGCTAGAAAGAAGCAGCTCCCTCAAACTGCTAGTTTGAAAGGAGAAAACCACTGCCAAGTTCCAGCCCAGGATTCCCTCAGCTACTCCCCAAACATTGGTAGCGGAGCTTGCTTTACCAACTTGCACACTGCTGTAAGTGAATACATTTTTGGAAGATTTCCCTTCCTAGTTACTAGACACAAGTAGCTATTAGAGCAAACATCCTTTGATTGTTGAACTGCCGTTGCTCTGGAAACAAATTACCAGAGACTTTCATAAACGTTCCACAGGACAGCACTAAAGCAAAAGACTGTAGACACAAACATAACCTCGGTCATGAACCGACAGGAGGCAATGACTTAAAAATACTAGAAAACCCACTTTAGACAAGGCAAACCCAGTTTTAAATTCCTGTATTTACAAGTCAGCTTCATTTTATCTCAGTACCCCCAAGAGCAGCAATCTAGCAAAAGAAAAAGTGACATCAACTAACTGTTTTCAAATATAAGAAGGAAATTTTCGATCCTCTAAATTAGCATTTTTAAGTGTATATCATCATGAGGAACACAAAATCTTTTCCCATACAATGTTTTAGAGAACTAAAGTTTCCTAGTTTATTTTTTGAAGCCATACCCACACTGAATATTCTACAGATACTTCATACTGTGAAGAGTTAGAATATTGCAGAAGGGTAGTAAATCTTTCATAGGTTATCTTTAGGAGCCATTTATCACCAGCCTCTGTATCTAACACTTTTTCTAATGATGTAAAAAGCCATTTTTATATACTCTCTTAGCAGATCATTAGCCTCCACCAACCCAAAAGCTGAAAATGTCACCATTAGTATCTGAAACCTATACTCTGTTGTAAATTACCTGATGTCCCACTTATCTACTTGATAAGTGTCTTGATTTCTTTCTTTCTTTTGTTCTATAACTATAAATATTCATGCAATCCCTTTCTAAGGTAGAATATGGTGTCCAGAGAACTAATTCATGTCCTTAGGCCACTTCCACTCATTCTTGGAGCAGAGTTACCTATCATTTATTATTTTTGGAAGCATACCTCGTCTGTGTTGATATTACCAAGAGATTGATTATGAAGCAAGTAACAGGCATGAAGGCAGCTGTTAGCTTAGTAGCATCATTGGATGGAAAACCCTAAATCTTACTTGTTTGGTTTCCACATGACTGTTTCAAATACTGCATTGGGCTGTGGCCAATCATGATTCTTATGTAAAACACACAAGTACAGCAGGCAGGCCAACCTGAACATTGCATGTAATGTTAGCTTCATGCATGTTTCCTCTGCTCTTTAGACTTGTAATAAGAAAGGAAATTAAATTACTTCATAGTGCTATTGTAATCTTTGTAACTTGAAAAATAAAAATATCTTGTGAATTTTTTATGCCTCATCACTGTTAGTAGGTTTCTACAAACGGAAAAGATGACACAAGCATCTAACCACTAAGAAAGTCAGGTGGTGCCACTTCTGAATTTCTGTCTCTAATTATTGCTAATTTCACAAGTTCAAATTCCCACTCTTGGCCCTGGGTGTTTGTTATGGTCTGTGAAACTACAATAAGGACTTGGGCTCAGCTTAGAGCAGGGCTTCTCAACCCATGTAATCTCGACCCCTTTGGGGATTGCATATCTAATATCCTGCATATCAGATATTTACATTACAATTCACAGCAGTAGCGGAATTACAGTTATGAAGTAGCAATGAAAATAATGTTATGGTTGGGGGGTCACCACAACATGAGGAACTGTATTAAAGGGTCACATGCAGTAATAGGAAGGTTGAAAACACTGGTTTAGAAGTTGTGCTTTGTAATAGTCACTGACTCCATCCACAGTCAAACCTGACGAGCCATGATGGGCATCTGTATGCCTTTCTGCCTTCATTTGTATCTGTCTCCTTTGCCACCTTAATCTCTGAGTCAGATTCTGACCTGGTCAATGGAGCATCGTAGGGCTGTTCTTGCATTAACTTGCCCCTCAGTCTTCATTCTGCAATGGGTCTCTTCGTGTTTTGAAGCTTTAAAGCCACACCCTACAATGATTGTTAAATGGACATTTTCTGCCCTTCAACCTCCACTCTGTTCCCAAGGCTGACATAATAGTCACTTGTATGCTCAAATGCTTGTAAAGCCTACCCAGCCTTCCTCATCTCCAGCACTTGCAACTCCACCTTTCCAGTTGCTAAGGACAAAAAAGAGTCATCGCTTTCTGTCACATCCCAGATCTAATCCATCAGTAAATCCTACCAGCTGTCCCCGCACAACATAACCAGCTAAAGAAACTTCTGCTTCTGGGAAAATGGGGTGAACACACGTTTCTATTCTTTCTTCTCAGCATAACCAAACCCCCTGGATATCATGATAAAATTAGTGGTAAAAATAGTCATAAAAATGGCTAACAGAAGGCAAGTGAGCTAGGGACCTTGGGACCCAAGGAACAGCACTGTGATGGTTCACTGGGGCTTTCCCATTGCCCTGTGTGTCCCAAATTGGAATCAAGAAGAGTCACAGATAAGTTAAAAAGAAAACAAAAATCCCACTCAAAAGACTAGACAAACAGTCACTCAGCTAGTCCAAAATTAGCCCTTCTACTTTGGCCAAATGCCAAAAGAAGAAAAGGAAAATCAGGAGCTCAAATGTCACTTCCACCAAACACCATGGGAGTGGGAGAGCTGTTAGCTTAGCTCATCCTCTCTGCATCCAAGAAGTTTGGGCATTCATCCCCTCTCCGGGGCAGTGAGACCACCCTCCATGATAAAAGTGGACAGCATATACGCTGACAGGACTTCCAACCACCAGCCACAGAGACAAGGCAGAATATTTCCTGCCAGCATGGAGGTATGTGTGGGCAGCATACTGGAGAGGCAGGGCATTCACCATCTTGCTGCCCACTTCTCCCCTGCCCTGCACTTGTAAGTGGAGGCTAGATATGGGGCTTCAGCCAGCCAGGCCAGAGTCAGGAGAGCTTATGTGACATCACACCCCTCACTATCTGTCATCAGAACAAGGAGCATGCTCATACAGGGGTCACAGGCTATTGAGGGAGAAGCTTAGAAACCACCTCCAGAGGGTATAAAGGAAGCCATGCCCCCTCTTCCCTCTCCAGAGTAGTGTCAAGAGAAGCAGACTTAACTGACAATTTTATTTTATTTTTTAAACAACAATTTTAAACAAGGTCCTTGATCTTATAATAGTCTATTCACTAATTCAATTCCAATTTAATCATCATTAATAAAGCTAAGATCAGGGAAAATGTGACATTAATGAAAAAGAGAGTCCTAAGACACCAAGGTTACGGTGCAGAATTTTTTGTTTTTTGTTTTTTGTTTTTAATCTGATGAGGGATTTGAAGTAGTTGCTATGAAAATGTTTCAGGGACAATTTTGAAAACCCTAGAACCAAATATAAACTGGAGTGGACAATAAGCATTTTAAAATGAAAATTGAGTTATCTGAAATAACTAAAATGAAAACAATCAACAACTATGTTATATAACAAAATGAAGAGAGGAAATAAAACAGTCCCTGAACTTTGAATGACATAACAGAAATTCCCTTATCAGAATAAAACTGTATATAAACTTACAAAAATGAACAGAGACTGAAAAAGCTGTGAGATTGTGACAAAATATGGAGATGTCTTCTGTGTCTCACTAGCTGGAAGAAAAAGGATCAGGCTAAAAAAAATACATTCAAAGAAATGACTGCTGAAAGTATTTAAAGTCTCCAAAAGATACAAATGTACACATCAGAGTAAATCCCACACAGCATAAAGCCAAAGAAATTTACAGAAAATTGTAATAATGACAAATGGACCAGACTTCTGGCTCTTGGCAAGAGACAAAGCAAAGTACCCCCAAAACAGTGATGAAGGATAACTCCTTACACAAACAGATAAATGACAACAGTGAATGTTTATCACAAGCAAGGCGTCAGGGCCACTGGACACATTCTTCAAGCCCTGAAAGATAGCAACTGACAACTTCAGATGTAACACCGAGACCTATCACAGCACTCAGCAATTAAAGAGACACCACACCACTATCGGATGACTAGAAAATATGAAACCAGCCGTCATCAGAATTGTTCCAAAACACCAAGGGAAGCTTCTAAGTAAAAACAGAACAGCTAGCCATAGAACCAGCCAAATCAAACCACCAAAGCCTGCACAAAAATCTTGGGCACATGATAATGCACTCAACAAACATCTGTTGAATGAATTTCAACCAATACCCAGATAAAGAAAGACAAGTTTTAGTCAAGTCATATGTCATACTGCTAAGTGATGATGCCACTAGCAGAGTGGTGACTATGATGACAAAAGTAAAAATTTACTCTGTGAGGAAGTCTGCCAAACGTCTGATGTGGACACACATGCACACGCACAGGCACAGCCACACGCACACACACACACACACACACACACACACACACACACACATGCACACACACACAGGAGAAAGCAGAACAGGCAGGAAACATTCCCTTCGGGAGAAGCCATGACAAGCACTTACAGCCTGAAGGTGTCCTATGGGGAGTTCGGGACGGGGTAGCACCATGGGAATAGCTTCACATTTACTGAATAGTGATATGGCACCTGCTCGGCGAAGCAACCATCCTATTATCTCTGTTCCCGTCACTCACAACTCTACAAAATGGCTTCTATTTTTATATCTGTTTTTACAAGCCAGTTTGTGGGAGAAGCTGCTGTGAGTGCTCTTAGCTCTGGTGCTGGGGCCAGAGGCTGAGCACTGGGCTAGTGGCTGGGTTTGTGAATCCGCCCGGGAGCTGGCCAAGTGCCAGTCCCTGCGTGACTCCTTCTCTGTGCAGCCTGCTTCCAGTCCCCAAAGGAGGCACTGAGGGGGCTGTGGAGACCTTTCAGCTGCCCAGCAGAACCCACTGCAGTCCAGGCTTCCCTTTCCTAGTTCCTAGAACTTATACTAACCCACCTACCTTTACAATCTTTTATATGCATCAAAGTGCTGTGCTGGATAATTCCGGTTTTGTGTTTGCTTTTTGGTTTTGTTTTGTTTTTGCCTTATCTGTACAATGTTACCTCTAGGAGGGCAAAAATTCCCTGATTATTCTGAAGCATTCAGAATTGTGCTAGGTATATTATAGGCACTTCACAATTAAAAAAACTTTATATATATATATTCCAATCAATACTTTGATAGTCTCTTAAAAGAAAAGGCCCCAAACTGGACCACAGCAATAATATTTAAACACAAGAGGCCTAGGTGAACTCTCTGCTCCCTTAAGGGTTGCATATTCTTGTGGAAGAAGACAAAAGGGGAGAAATCATCACTATATGGCTGTGGGCTAAGGACAGCAACCAGGCAGTGTGCAGGGAGGATGAGCACATAGGATTCAACCCTGGATCAAAATATTGCGAAAACAAGCAATAATGTTGAGGGAATGTTGATAAGAACAAAATTATGGAGGTCCAGGACAGACTCAATCATTCTTTCCAAACAACACAGCATAGTGACTACTGTTAAATCTTTCATATTGCATTGGAATTGTAAGGTGCTAAGGAATCATCAAAAGGACATGGAATGATGTGCATAGTTTCTTTGCCAAAAAAAGACATATTTTTATATAAAGGACTTGAGCAGCCATGATGTTGGTGTCCATGGGGTAGGTCCTGGAGCCAGTGTTCCCACATCATTGAAAAACAAATATGACTCCAAAAAATATATGCTTTGGGCTGAAAGTGTTGAGAATAGATGTCTAAAAGTCCTCAGTGGTCCTGTCAGAGGACAATTCTTTTGTGCCCACTATACCTGCCAGTATCTAGAGATAATGTTTAATAGTCACAAGTGTGAAGGGTCACTACTGGACTCTAGTGGGTGGGAGCCAGGCTTGTTGTCTATCATCTACCAAAGCACCAGAGACCCCCCCCATAGCAAAAGATCAGCCAGCCCACCATGCAAAGATGCCAAGGTTGAAAAGCCCTTCCCTGCCACTCATATTGACAAGTGAATTCCACTTTTGAGCACAGCAGGTGTTTTTGCAGATACACATATAGATGACAGCCTGTCCTCCCAAAAGAAAGCCAAGCCACACTGCTGTGAATGATTGCATAGTCTTACTTTCAGAACGCAATCAATTCCCAATCTGAGGAATTCATGGATAAATTATAGATAATACAAAATAGCTTCCTCTAAAAGAGTAAATTGTAACTGTGACTCTGGTACTGGGTCCTGGATGTACATGTCTGATTCCAGCCTCAGGGGTGACTGTGGGAGGAAGCTTTGTGAGGGACTGAGAGTGGTGCTCACTCCAAAACCACTTGGAGCCTGTGCTGGGGAGCTCTCACATGAAAGGGCAGCTGTTAGTCAGGGACTGCAGACACTGTGGAATATATGATGAATCTGTGGTCGTGGCTGTGTGGGGCCAAATTTTGAAGTTGATGTTAACATATTTCCAAATTCTAGGTACTTGGCATTATGGGAAAAGTGACTAGATACACTCTCTATTCGATTTTGAAGTGTATACTTTTTTTTTTCCTACTTAGATAAATTTGAAGTGTTTAAAATGCTTGTTAAATTTAGAACAATGTCTAGAATTGGCATCTATGAACATGCAAAAAAATTAATAAATAAACCAGAGACACTGAAGAAAGTTGGTGTACAAGTGGAGAATGGGAGCGACATCCTGATGAGATTATTGGGCACCAAGGACTTGCAACTGTGTCTCATACATACTTGAAACATTACTTTAACTTCACTCAAATTGAATTCATTCCTGTGCTAGATCAAATGGCAGGATATGTATTTCAAACTGCTATTTTTCTTTTTTACAGGACTGTAAGAGGTGTGTGTGTGTGTGTGTGTGTGTGTGTGTGTGTGTGTGTGTGTGTG
>CAJQZJ010032438.1:1557427-1608411 GCA_907164525.1 Lophiomys imhausi
ACACACACACACACACACACACACACACACACACACACACACACACAGAAAGAGAGAGAGAGACATAATTAAAAATAAATCTTTAAAAATAATGGATGGCTACTGTAATTTTCACTCTTCTGTCAGGATAATTCTACATATCTTTATTTATTTTGGTCTTTTCAAGGATTTCTTTCCAATATTTTCCAGGTTTTTCAATGCACAGGTGTCTTCTGTGTCTCTTTAATTTGATCATATAATAACTAAAAACTAAATTAGGAATCCTGGTCTAGTAGTGCCTGCCTCCCCAACACCTGAGAAGTAAAGATAGTAGGATGATGGGTTTGTGGCCAACCCGGGCTACAGGAGATCATGGATCTAAAAAATAAATCAAAATCAGCCAAAACTAGCCTATTGTAATGTGATAGATGCTGACAGAAAACATGAGACCGCAGGGTCAGAGACGAAAGAGGGTTCAAACGCCTCTGTTTGTGTTACTTCCGTGTGATGCGGCAGACTCTGATGGCTGTACATATGCCATGGGTGGCTCACAGCTGAGCAGCTTGCAGCCGTGGGCATCCTGCACTTTTCTGAAGAGGAAGTCTGCTTTCTTCCTGGTAGGCTGAGAGATATTACCTCATCTTTCACAGTTATAAGCTGTGTAACCATCTTCTAAGCAGCTATGAACATCAAAACTGCAAATGTTAGGGGCGACCTTGTACCTTTGCTGTCTCCACGTACTCCCGTGAGGTGTAAGACTTCTACCAAGCCAAGCAGTGTTGTCTGCCTGTGTCTGTCACTTTATCTCTACTCAATTTTCACTGTGGTTTTGTCTTTAAGCTCTACTTTCTAATCGCACACATGACTCAAACTTCATGTTCTGCAGCTTTCCCTCATTTGCTTTGTTAGTTCTAGTGTAATGGTTTTGCAGATTTCCTAGAACTTGCTACATAGATGACTACGTATTTATTTCTATTTCATCTTTTGAATCAAAATGTTTGTTTGTTTGTTGTCTTTCTCTTGCTTATTTCACTCACCTCGAGCAGTGACAAAAATCTCTGGAAAGCCACCGGTTGGGACGCCTGTGGAAATAGCTTGGAACCACTTGCTGGGCACTTGGAGGATGGGATTTCAGTGGGGAAACAGCTGGCATGTCAGTAAGATGTATTACCTGCGTGGTGCTAAAAAAGCCACGGAACTGTCCAGGCAGCCACTGGTATGTCCTTTCTTACTTTTGGAAGCTGCAGGCCCTGCACTTCCTATGTAAGCAGATATATTTATCCCTCTCAGGTCTCTGAGGTGGTTGAAGAATAGACAGCTAGAGTCTCAGAGTTAAATTTTGAGTTGTTTAGGAATCAAGAGGGTGTTATAGATCTAAGAAGATACTCTTAAAAGTGTGTTGCAAGTTAGTATGAATGTTGAGTCAGATATAGACCTTTAAACTCATGGAGATGGTTAGATAGTAGAATGTTAAAGTCAGGGGCCAAATATGTATAAACTGGACATTGGGAAGGTATACTGGGCCATTTAACTCTCATAAATGTGGCATATTTATATCTGTTGTTTTGTATAATACTTACTGTTATAAGAGAAGGAAGCATCTGTTGGACTGAAAGGGGAAACTTCTGGGGGGAAGAGGGTGGAAGGGCGGGATAGGAAGGGGGAATAGGGAGGGGTTTGTTACTGAGATGTAACTTGAAGAAAAAAAAATATAGTATTTAAAAAAAAAGCCACAGAAGACTAAGGAACAGGATAAGCACCACAGGGTTCCGACTGCCACACTCAGGAGAGTGACAGAGGCACACAATGTGTCCCCTGGCTCAGGCAGTTGCCCCAGCACCATCTGTTGGCCAAGGTGAACACCACACTATTCTATAAAGATGAAAGGGATGGGCACAGAGGACCCTCAATGGAGCTGAGGACAAAAATTGATGACCATCTCTGCCTATCTTTTGTCTACAAAGCTGCCAAATGCATTCTCTAGTGACCTCTTTTTATTGCTTATTTAGCTTTGTTAATTCATGGTCTCATGTCGCATAGGTTGGCCTCAAACTGGCTATGTAACTGAGAATAGCCTTGAATTCTTTGGAAGCATGCTTTTCAGCTTATACTAATTATACACAACAGTTGATCTCATTTTGGCATTTTTATCACACATACATGTGTAGTTTGGTAGTATTCACTCCGTGTTGCTGTCTCATGTCTCCCCCTCCCACACACACTTATTGATCTTATTGCTCACTCCAATTACTTCCCCCTTCTACTTTCTTATCTTTGATAATCTGAACTCTTGTCTTGATCCCCTCGTCTCTATGTCCCAAGTGCAGAGGTTACCACACCTGGAGTCACCTTTTATCTATATACAACAATTCCAACTTTGTACTTAATGATGAAGGGTGATACCGCTGCTCATTAGTGTCTATGATTAGTGCTCAGACTCACTCAGTCCCACTCAACAGTCTGTCACCTTGTCACCAAACCAAGTCAAGCTCCAAACACTGTGTATAAAATTATATTTGGGAGAAGACAGGTCACAATGAACTATAAATAAACGTGTAAGCGTATAAACAAATGGCAACGTTAACAATTATCGTTTCTGTATCTTGACATGAGGGCATAGGCAGTGTCTATAGTCCTTTTTCACATTTCACTTGACCTCAGCCAAAGTACCATATGGTTGGCATTCTTCAGTTCATTGAGTGATACGAGTCTTTGTTCACAGAAGGTATGATTCCTGAATACGTCTACTTCTCTCATTAGATTTGCATGTTCACATGTGTGTATGTGCATGTTCATGTGCGTGTGCATGTTCATGTGTGTGTGCATGTTCGTGTGTGTGTGTGTGTGTGTTTACACATATGCATGTGGAAACCACAAAAGTACCTAGGATGCTGTTCCCCAATTGCCATCTTTTTCTCTGACACAGATTCTCACTGTGCCTCTGCTTCATCATCCCTGTGCTCCCAAGCTCATCAAGTCTTTTTTAGTGTGTGTTTGTAGGAATTGGACTGAATTCCTTGTGTTCTCAAGGGAAGGGCTTTCCTTCCCCACCCCCCGGAGGCCCATTTTCCCATGTGGTCCTTTCCCTCTACTATACAATGTGAACTCAACTTTTTCTTTGCAATTAGAACAGATCGCTCCAGCTAATAGAGTGACCTCATCCACAGTGTCCAAATTGTGGCCTTACCCTCGAACTCCAGTCAACCCTTGCTCTGACACCTTGGGGTGCTGACCAGCAGAACTCACTGTTGTTAGGTTGGGGAGCAATGGTCTATCAGTTAATTACTAGTTGTAAAGCTAGAAGGGACCACTGCTTTTCACCATTTCCTGTCCAAAATCATAGATTGTGGCCATGTAGGAGACAGGCCATAAATGATCTCTAACTCAAAGTACATGCTGTATGCCCCAGACACAAGATATATCCATTGCTGTACAGAGTTTTCTCCATCTAGCAATGTAGTAAAGACTTTAGTAAACCATTTCTGGGCTCAGTGAGGACAGTCTCTTCTAGGTGATGGTTAGGGAACCAAAAGCAACTTGAGGAGGAAAGTGTTTGTTTCATCTTACACTTTCAGGGCATAATCCATCATTTAGGGAAGTCAAAGCAAGAACTTGAGGCAGAAACCTAGAGTCAGGAACAAGAGAGGAATGCTGCTTGCTGGCTTGCTCTCAGTTTGCTTATTTACATGGCCCAGGACCAAAACATCTTCAAGGATGGTACCACAGAGGAATGGATGCTCTAGTACTAATAAAGAATCAAGATGGCTCTCTACAGATTGAGGATCTCATGTGGACAATACCCCAATTGAGACTCCCTCAAATGACTCTGGACAATGTCAAGTTGAGAGTTGACCCTAACTAGGAGAGGAGCCCAGCCATATAACTAGGTCACACCTATTCCCAGGACTATTTTTCCCTTCTCAATAGAATTTCTCTGTTTCTATTTGTAATTATGTGTTCCTGTGCAATAATACTTTGCCCTGGGACCCAAGAAGCAAGTGTCCTCTAAACCCAGATCCCTGCCCATAACATGAGAAGGTCCATGCTGTGAGCATAAGGAAAAGGCTCTCTCTACAGTTCTCTCAGGTGCTTCCCTGAAATGATGAAAAGCAAACTAACACAGTCACTCCAGTAAAGGGCTGTGATTTCTTAAGGAAGGTTTGAAGGTTTACAATCTGGAGCCACATGAATGGTATAAGATCCTGGCTGGCCTCTTCAGTCAGAAGGCTCTGTGTATGCCTTGAATTGTTGAGTGCAGGCATGGTTATTTTCAACTGTGGGGAGCCAACTCAGACTTTGAATCACTAATTCTAGCCTCTTCAGTGATAAAACTTAAGAAATACTGTAGGAACCATTGGAGTTTTTCTCCTACAGATCCCATAGCCAATCAGCCACAACAAGGATTCTTGCAGTCTGAGGCACATTTTTACTGATATTAACACACACACACACACACACACACACACACACACACACACACACACACAGAGAGAGAGAGAGAGAGAGAGAGACAGAGACAGAGACAGAGCCAGAGAGAGACAGAGAAACAGACAGACAAACACACACACACACAATTAAAGAGGGGCTGCTAACAATGACTAATGGTTGAATACCTCCATTGTACATTATTTGTACCACACATCCACTTAGTTTCCTTTCATTTATCCCAGAATAAAACTGCAAAGTTCTGCTGAGGCATTTTAGGTTCTAGGTGACTGAAGCCCTATCTATTCCAGATCTGTCTGTGACACATAACCTCTGTATTCCAAACACTCTCAGACATTCCAGACTCTATCTCGTTGGTCAGCACAGCAAGGCCCACACTTCTTTACCCCATGTGTCCTATAGCTTTGTGTATCTTTCTATTGTACGTTTATAATTCACAATTCCTCATGCTCTTCGTGTGCCGCGGTTACTTCCTGAGCCTATTTCTGTCCTGTTGCCCTTGCAGAGCAACACAGTGCTGACTAATCCTGCATAGATTTCTCACAGGTCTAGAAGTCGGTCTACTACGTTACTGCCACTATTCTTCAAGGACACAGCAAAGCTTGGACTGCCGCCTTAACTTGTTCCAGGTCAAGCCAAGTAGGAAGTAGGTCTTTGATCCTTCCTATCACTGAGGAAAATCTGCTACTAGCAAAACGTCACAATTCCCTCCTGCTTCACGCCACCAGGGAACGAGGAAAGATGGCATCCTTCACTTGCCACAGAACTTGCGTTTGTCAACGACCTTGAATTAACACGCCTGCCGATACCAGTACAGCCCTCGACCCACAGTTGGCCGCGCGCCACAGCCTTCCATCTGCGCAGGCGCACGCTGATCCCTTCCGCCATGGGCGTGGTCGAGTCTGGGCGTGGCCGCCGCGGGGGTGTGGTCTGCAGGCGGCCAGGGCGTCCGCACCCCTGGCCCGCGCGGGGATGGCGCTGGGGGTCCGCGGACTCGGGGCCTCGGGGCAGGGCCTGGCCTCCGAGACTCCGGTGACGACCGCAACAGCAGCTTCCAGCGCTGTGGGCTCCCGCCGCTTCCTGCTCTGCCTCTACCTGGTAGGCTTCTTGGTGAGTGCCCGCCCTGCGGCTGGTGAACAGCACGGAGTCTGTGCAGGACCTGGGATCCTGGAAGGGCTTCCCCTACCGCAAGTTCCGGGGTTTACGCAGCT
Source organism: Lophiomys imhausi (assembly GCA_907164525.1). Lineage (NCBI taxonomy): Eukaryota > Metazoa > Chordata > Mammalia > Rodentia > Muridae > Lophiomys > Lophiomys imhausi. Next base: position 1,563,064 of record CAJQZJ010032438.1, read on the forward strand.
CCAGCCCAGAACCTGAAGCGTGCCCTGAGAAGCCTCCTCTTGCCTGTTCACCACCGACCTCAGGTGTGGCTCCTTGACCCTGCTGCTTTGGAGCGCAACCCAAGTTGCTGTTTGCAGTGGCCGGTGCAGGGCAGAGAGCAGGCTGTTGGAGGCAGCTAGTGCTGTAGGGTCACAGGCCTTTCACCCACACGGCAGGCATCAGGTCAGGGAGTCTTTAGGCTGGAGGCCTTGAAGTGTGAAATTGGAAGTCTCCATGAACCCCACACAACTGCCTTTGGCAAAATGGCACGTGCTTTTGTTTTGTTATACTTTTTGTGCATGGGTGTATTGGTTTGGTTCTCAAGTAGCCATCACAAGTAGCACCATGAGAAGCTTAAGAAGTTAGTTTTCCATCCAGCCATCCATCCACCTATTAATTTAATATTCATGAAATTTCTGAATGCCTGCCATGTGGTAAGTGCCCTCCCTGGCGCTCACATATCATAGGCAGTTTCTGCTCCCAGAGAATTTACACTCTTAGTGATAGGCTTAAGTTGCTAGACTTGGACCAATGTTAGTGCAGGGACCCTGACTCACCCTCACTCTTTCAAGTCTAGGTTTGATTCGGTAGGCCTGGTTATAAGCACCAGGAAGAAGCACCTAGTCGGATTTCCTCATCAGGCAAAAGAAACCAATTAAGTGAAAGGTCAGTGGGAGAAGGCTTTGTGGCCAGTATCTGATCAGCTTTGAACCTGATAAAACAGGAACTGTTCACTGCCTACATGAAGTTAGCCTTCTATTTTTTTTCCACACTGAAGGGTCGCTAGAATTAGGAGTTGGCATGCTGAGCCACGTGGGTGAGGAGCAGAGAGGCAGCCACTGTTCAGTTTGCAAAGTGTCCAACAGTCGGTAGAGGTTCTGCTCAATTAATACTTGTTAGAGTCTTGAAGAAAGTAAATTTCACCAAATGTCTGCATGTGCAGAGCTAGGGGACTTTGAGGACTCCTCTGTCTACAGGGTACTTTGCAGGTCCTGAGATGCGCAATTTCCCTTGTCAGGCTCCATGCCTTTGACTTGAGAGCCCAACACCACCACCCCCCTTTCATTGCCCTTTGGTGGTGCCTTAGGATGCAGATGTTGCTTACTTCCACTGTGTAGTCTGGTTTTTCAGAAGTCAAAGAAAGTGGGTGTGGATTGGTCTGGGAAAGCATGTTGACTGCCATCCACTTGGGGTGATACAAGTCTCCAGCCTACTGAGGCCCAACCACAGAGGGCACCGAGGTTATTTGTGCCAAATGGAAAAGACTCAGACCCTCACTTGGAACATCCAGACTTCACCTGAAGGGTAACGACAGGCAACTACCAGGAGCTAGAATAGTTTGAGAATTACAATGAAGTAAAGCAGTTTGTACATCATTCATTATGTGCAGCCTTCCAACGCAGACTTGTATAGTCACATATGCTTTCCATATTCCACATGGCAAATCTAGTCTAATGTAAAATTTTGAGAAATGTAATAATATATTCAAGGTAATAATGTATTCAAGAACATATCTTGAGGGAAATACATATGATTTACAAATAGTTTTTAAAAGATTAGGGTCTCTCTTTTTTCAATGAGAAATGTTGTGAGAGTTTCATAGTCTGTAGTTTTATATATCTTTGAAGGAGCTAATGCAAACTTACTAAGTAACATCTAGGGAATATTACACTCAGCTTAGTTATTATTTTTATATATTTATAGACTCCAAAGGCTCGGAAAATGGTTTCTGATTAGAAGAGGAAGGACATAATATTGAAAAAGTCATTTGCCAAATATTCTAGTTTAGCTCTTGATACTTTGAGGTTTTAATTTGCTTCATGGAGAACACTAAGCTCATTAATTTGGCTCATTTTGGTTAGCAAGCAAACCAAAATGGTGCCACCAAGGTGTGTGAGGATTTCATCTCCTTTTCTCCAGATGCCTGGTCAATTTCTGTTCCCTCCTCCCAGCTGTAGCAGGTGACAGTTTATCTTCATTGAGATAGTTCACCGGCAGAGAAGCACTGGTTTTCCTTGAGTGCATTCTTCTGTTTCCATCAGGAAAGGCTGATGCACAGGGACAGGTTAGGTGGTCCCGTCTCGCTGACTTTATTAGGAATGGTGGCAGGCACATGGCATGTTGTCAGATGCAACATATGAAAAATGGTGGCTCTGTAGAAAGTATGTATCAGAAAGGAACTGCTCACGGAAGTAAAGGAGAAAGGAATTTCTATGAGAACTTCCTGAGAAGAAAGAGCCTTCAGCCAGCTTTCCTGGTAAAAATAGTGTTATTTTACAGTCACCAGGTGCTAAGGTAACACCACCAGCTATTGCTGATGAGCCTATATTTTCATAATTACATTCCATAGGCCTCAGTCTGTTGGTATCGATGTTTCACCAGCCTTCTGTCTTCTCCACGCTTTCCCGAGCTTTCTTCTCAGGTATTGATGTGTGACAGATTTTGAAGCCTAGCATGTTGGAACATGTTTGTGATGCTCAAGAGGCTGAGGCATGAGGTCATGCTGGGCCTCATAACGAGGCCGTCTCAGAAAGTACAGACTCTGATCCATCGGTTCCTTTCTGTAACTTGAGGTTCTTACTGAAAGCAAAACCAGCTTTACCAATAAACACAAACCATCCCTCCTTCATTATCTACATAACACTGTGGGCTTTTCAGTTCATTCTTGTTTTGTTGCTCATCCTCCTCGGATGGTAAAGGCCAGTTGCAAAGAAGCTGAAATGAAAACTGACCCTAAGTCAAGATGGCCCAGGCATTTATCTAGACTTACCTGGATTCCATCATAACTTTTCACCTGACTATTGTGTCCTACAGCTATGGTTTCTTCTCTGCTCAGAAGTCTAGATACAGGTTTTATGTTTGAGATTGAATTAAATCCTGCCAAGCTTCAGTACTAACTTGAGTTCTTTGGGCTTTGGTTTCCTACAGGATTTGTTTGGTGTCAGCATGGTTGTCCCGCTGCTGAGTCTGCATGTCAAGTCCCTTGGAGTAAGTCCTGTAGTCGCTGGAGTGGTAGGTGAGTGTTTAGTACTGCTTGTTGGCAAAACACTGAAATTTCAAATCCTTGGAAATAGCTCAGCTCTTAAGCAAACATCACCCAAGAGTAAATAGGAAATGAAGTGACTTCTCAGAGTATTTCTATGTACCCACCCTGAAGCAAATGGAATTCGTCTTTTTCCGGACCGCCTGCATTTGGGAAGGCTTTGAGGCGTGGCTTATTCGCACCTCCCATGCTGATGGACACTCTGCTTCCTGGGCCTCTGGTAGTTTGGACTGGATGTGTTGTACGCGAGGTGTCCACAAATACAGTTCTGGAACGTAATATGAGACCAAAGGAGAATCTATGGATATCACACCTAATGGAAAAGGGTTTGGGTGACCACTTTGGGAAACTAGCTGCAAGCTTCCCATACCACCAGCATATCTCACAAGCCCATGGAGTTTCTGCCCATGTTGCATGAAATTCCATCCAAATTTTGTGGATTTGTGAAAGACACAGGAGTTCTCAGGGCTTAGAACTGTGCATGCTAAGGGCTGGAAAACTCTTAGCGATAACAGTGCTTGAATCTTTTACAAGGTGGAGAGGAAATTGGGCAGTTTTCCACATCACCTTTGTTATGTCCTGATCCCTGCTCTGATTATTATTTTCCCCAAGATATGTACATTGAATTATACTGGCCCCCTGGCAGCATATAGACCTTTGGAAAAGCCAAGTGGATGTGTCACAGAACAAGGGAGTGGAAAGAACTCTGGACTTTCGCTATTTAACTGAAGCCTTTTCTTCTTAAAGTTTGCTTAAAAAAAAACAAACTGCTCTAAGTTAGCATGTATTACTTATGGCCTTTCCATTCATGAATATAATGGACTCTCTTCTTCTCTCACCACGAAAATGCTTGAGCTATATGAGTTAGTGTTTAAAATTCGGGGCTCAGTTGCGTTTTTTTTTTCCCCAGAATTCTGAGTTTTACTCTAAGACAGAGCAGTGCTGTTTTCAGGGTCCCCAAGACTGGCCCTTGCTTGTCACTCTCATCTTCTTGCTCTCACGTTAATTTGAGGGCTCTTAAAACATTTTAGGAAAGATGTAGAGTAATTCAACTTCCTGAAGAAGCCCCTTCAGCTTAGGTTCCTGCTTGATCATATACGTTCACTTAGCTACGCCCATTTGCTGTTTCTAATCTTGCTGTTTGTTTTCCAGGTTCCTCTTACGGCATTTTGCAACTCTTTTCCAGCACCTTTGTGGTAAGCTACCCTGGTCCCCAGTACATAGTCCCATGCTATTGCGGGGCATTCAGCATGGTTTTTATGAAATGGAGGGCTTGGGGATTACTGAGTAGCAGGTGTGCAGAGGATTAGAAAAGTCAGCTTCCTTAGTTAGGAGACAGGGTTAGAGTCCTGACCTCTGTCCTTTTCTTGGCCTGTGGGAAGACATGTTCTTTAAAGATTCAGCTGGCTGCTTCTGCGAAGCGCACTGAGCCTTTAGCACACATGTGGGAGAAGGGGTATTACATCATAACTCGCTGTCCATGTGATTCTGTACTAGAGAGTAGAATGTAAACAGGAGTTAACACCCACTGTTTGTTCCTTGTCGTTGACAACAGTCAAATCCACCTGCATTTCCACCATTCTGTCTGGAAGTGTGTACACAGAGCTAGTTGCCTCATTATTTATAACAGAGAGCACTTGGTAGAAACCACCTTCATTGATTGGTTAGATATTGAAGAATGGTGTAGAGGGGTTCAGAGGTGATTTTCTCCTTCTTCCCAGCCACTGGGTAGTCTGAAATCCAGAGACTGTCGTTGAGCACCCCATCTGTCTCCCCGTGCAGCCGGACGCTGGTCTGGAGACCTCAGCATCCGCAATCAGGAGGTTCAGTGGTCATCTAATCACTCTCACAGATTGGCTGCCTCGGTTGGCTGCCGCAGCTGGCTGACATCTCACCTTTAGTGAGTTTGGGTTTTCCCTGGCTGCATCCTCATTAAGGGATAGTTTTAAAAGAAACTAAATGAGATTCTACAATAATTTGTTAAGTGGGTAAATAATTACTCCCTGATTTATCTTTCTTTCATGTTTTTAAGACACTAAATTGGTAGGTGCTGAGGAGATGGCTTAGCAGTTGAGAGCACTCTGTGTTCTTTCAAAGGACCCAGTTCAGTTCTTAGCACCATGGGACAGCTCAAAACTGCCTGAACTCCATGTCCAGGGAATACAATATAGTACAATGTCCTCTTTTGTTGTCATCGTTTGTTTTTTGAGATACCTTGTCTCTATGTAGCTATTTGTGTCCTGGAAGTCCCTAGGTAGACCAGGCTGGCCTTGAACCTACAAAAATTTTTCTGCCTCTCAAGTGCTGGATGAACTGGCCACTGGTTGCCACTTTACGCAGCCTGATCAGTGCCCTGTTTTGTCCCCCTTGGACACTGCATGGACATGTGACCCAGACATCCATACAGGTAACACACTCAGGCACCTAAAATAAAAAGAAGCACATCTTTTAAAAATGTTGTTTACATAACGTTCAAGTCAGGGGTGTTCTAAACTGAGGAAGAGAAGGAGAGAGAGGAGACTGAGTCAGCCTCAGGCAGTGACTGTGCCTCTCTCACAAGCTCTTTCATCCTGCAAGAAGGCCCGATCCTAGCTGGGGTGTGGCTGTGAGGGATACAGGTTGTATAAGAACAGAGAACTAGTCTGGACTCCTGCCTACCTTGTCCTCCACCCTGGGAAGGACACCCCATCTCCGCACCCTCTTTATTCCACTCTGGCCTGCGCTGGCATAGATTTGGGTCCACAGGGTTCTTTTTTCCTACTCACTTTGTTTTTCGGTATTTCCTAAATTTCTAAACAATCTGGTCTCTGAGGAGTTTAGTTTCATAAAAGAGTAAAAACAAAGACAAAAATGAAGCTTTGGAACTTAACTTTCTATTTCACCCTTCAGTGAATTTCTCGGCTGCTGGGTCATCAGGCGTCATGTTGGATGTGGCATTTTTTTTTCCACTTACCTTGTGGGATGGTTAGAGAAAATAGCTTGTAGGGCCCAATATGATGCGACCATATCCATTCCCTATTTCCGACATGCCAGGGTCAGCCATATCGTATTGGTATCTGCATGGTGGTAGCTGTTATTGGAGACCTCTGCTTGCTCCTCTCAGGGCTGCTGGAGTGACATGGTTGGAAGACGCTCCTCCTTGCTGGTGTGCATTCTGCTCAGCGCCGTGGGTTATCTCCTCCTTGGAATGTCCACCAATGTGTTCCTGTTTACTTTGGCTAGAGTCCCTGTAGGTGAGTTCTGGTCCCTGACAATGTGGTTTCAGTGTATTTCTGTGTATGCATCTGAGCCTGCCTGATAATGCCTCTTCATTCAGAGCCCAGCAGCAAAGACCGGTGGCGGTAGCAATGACAGCAGTGACTACTTGGTTAGCAGTTGCTGTCTGTTACTGTAACTTATCCAAAGCTCCCATCTGTAACCGAACTTTTAAATTATTATTTATTTAACTCTTATTTATTTATTACTAAATTCACTTATAACAAACACCAACAATTTCTTAACTATTAATCCTATAAAATCCTACAACCCCTTTAACCTATCCACTAAACCTATTGATAATCATAACAACTACTTTTCTAACCTTTTAGAATGATACAGTCTCTGGGGCAGGTCCTCAGTCGTCAGGAACACAGTCTTTGTTGTAGATTCTTTAACACACTTAGCAGTCCTTCTTCTGGATCTCTCAGATGCAGGTTCGTCAGGGTCGTTGGTTATTGCAGTCTCACCTTAAATAAGGCTTCATGCTTTCTTCTCTGTGGGAGACCCCAGCCGTCTGCAGGCCAACTTACTTCTTTTGAATCAGGAACTCAGCTGCTCTGCCTCAGTCCTTAAAGCCAGGCACCGTTTCCTTTAGGCCACTGTTTGGACAGATCAAACCCCTCTAGGCAAAAGCTGAGCCACAGGGTCCAGTCCTTGGCCTTTTGGTGTCTTGCTCAGGCTTTCTTTGCTCACCGGCTTCTTTCTGCTTCAGGGAGAGAGCTGGCCATCAATGGCCAGCCCTTTTTTCAGCAGGACTCTTGGAGTTCTCTAGCATCAGGGGCCTCTTCTCTTCTGGGCTCCATGCACTGTCCTCAGATAGGAGGAACTCTGTTTCAGCTTAATTTGGGCTCCGCCCACTTAGCAGCTGAAAACAATGTCAGGCCAGATACTTTGTTTTTTTAATTCTATTGAGTCTTTCCTGTTTTCCTGACTTCAAACTTGTTTTTCAGTCTATTGAGTCTTTCCTGTTTTTGCTGACTTCAAACTTGTTTTTCAGTCTATTGAGTCTTTCCTGTTTTTGTTGACTTCATGCTGATAATGCTCTTCAGGCCCCGAATTAAGAGACAGTATCAGAAACTCCTATATATTTCCTAAATCTAATTTATCTAACTCCTACACCCATCCTAGCCTGTGACAGAGCCTCTTGGAGAATTGTTAGTGCTTGTCTCTTTCCTATTGCCCTACCTCTCCGTGTTTGTTTGGACAGTTAAGAACATGAGAGACACCTTCGGCCAGCAGTGTGGTTCACACTGAGACAGTCAGAAGCTTTGCTGAAGCCCTCTGGAAATCTGACTCCTAACTATAGGCAAATCTGCATTACCATGTAGTAGAACCTGGAATTGGTCTCCTCTTTCCAGGCTTCTCTTGACTATTTCTAATGCCTTGAGATAGCGTTCACCTTGGACCTTTAGTGAGACATTTTATCCACTCCTGGAAACTGCACCTTTAGTGTCTGGTGGTTGGGGACATACTATAAAACCTGTATCCCTCCTTGCCTTTCTAAGCATTCAGAGCCCCAAATCTCACCAGTTTTCTTTCCTTGGTTAGTACAGCATGGACAGACTTCACTACCCTAGGCTGCTACACTGCACATCTGCCCACATTAAATTAAACTTCTACATTAACAACCTGGAGGAGCAGAGCAGTCTACCACTAACATACAGCTGAGGATCAGCTTGTTTGAAATTGTCACTCTTTCCTTGACATGCGTGTGGAATGTTAAAGTTACTGAAGTCGGATTCCCACATTCATATAAGTGGTGGTTTTGCTATTGCTTCACATTTAGAAGTCCTTTCCTTAAGTGTGGTCCTCAATCCAACCCCACCAGTATATTCTAAATTACAGTTAGTAGCTGCTCTCGCTCATAATGGCGTTGCAGGTATTGTTTCATTTGCAGTGTGTCTTTCAGTACTACACCTCATTACATCCCACCACCCTGTTTATGTCCTGTGCCTAACTCTGCAAACCAGTGTGGGAGGCAAGGGGGAATCTGAATTTCTTTGCAAAGCAGGTAGAGATTTATGGGGAGAATGGGGTTACTTTCCTTTAGTATGAAGTGGGCCTGGTGCAGACAGCCCTGCTTGGACCATGCGGGGACATCATGCTTTCTGCAGACAGGAGTAGTACCTGGATTCCTCTTGCCTCCACCTGACCCTTCCAGTGTGGGGCTCATGATGGGAGGGAATGCTGGGAACTTTGCCAGGGTTCTGTTTTTCCGGTCAGCTGTAGATTCAGATCCACGTGTCCTGAAACGTATCACTACTTTGTGCCTATGCTGGGCATCTGCTCTTCCATTTCCAACCTCTTCAGAACCCTCCCCTGAGTTGTTTCTAGAATATTCTCTCCATAGTCTTATTCCCTCATAAGGTGAACCCAGGACAGATATGCATCGGTTCCTTTCAAAGAAACGCATGGAGTTCCTTAAAGATTCCTTGAGAGTATTCTCTCACCCCAGGCCTTCTTTGTTTTTCAGAAAACAAGGCCAGAAAGAGTCTATATAATCCTAAAAGGGATTTGTAGGTTTGTTTTCCAAAAGAGATGTCCATTGGTTCCAGAGCACATACTCTCATTTTGTGCGGGAACCTTGGCGTAGACAAAGGAGGTATGAGATAACGTGTGCCGGCACCTTGCTCAGACAAACAGGATGCTACAGGAAGCTCAGGAGAAGGCCCTGTGTGGAATCACAGCTTGCAGTGATGCGAAGTGATCTGCCAGGAGCTTATAGGAGGTCTTACTAGATACAGACTGACCTGACTGGCAGCCCGCTCCCAGGGTTCATCAGCATATTAGTGAGTGCTCCTCGCATGGACATCAAATGGTCCTCAGGGGCATACGGTCATGCTGAAGCCATCAGGGAGTTGACAAACAAATTTCCAAGTCTGACTAGCAGGAAGCAGTTGGCATTGGTTATACGAAGACACCATCATGGTCACTAGTGTCTTACTGGTGTGGTAGTCAGGGTTGGTTAGATGAAGACACATGGTGGGTGATCCTCCTCACAAGTATCTTCTTTTCTGCTGTTACTGCCCATACTCCTCATTATCTTTGAATGTATTTTCTATACTTTACTCCAAGAAAAAGCCACGTTGCATGACAGTCGGTGTAGCTGTTTATTTGTGGGTTGGTTTTATTGTTTTGTTTTGGCATTTTGGTTAGCTCATTGCTTTATCCACAGGCTAGAATCAGCAGTGGCTCAGTGTAGGCATGCAATAATATTTTGTAGTGAGTGAGCCCAGAAACCGTGGTAACCAGGTAGCCGTGAGGAATCCACTGTGTGTGAGGGGGTACAGAAAAGAGACTACCGACATGACCACCCCATTGTCTGGTGAGAAGGTTTTTATTGTAGGTAAAAAAATATAAACTATCCAGAGCAGAGAGAGAAAGAGGTAGACTGAGTAACATGGCCAGGGCTGGGAGAGCAGGAGAGAGTAGTGGACGCAGCGAGATAGAAGGAGATAGAAAAAGGAGTGTACCGAGGGAGATAAGTGGATATTGACAGACAGAAAAAGAGGGAGAGTATAGTGAGAAATGCGGGCAGTGGGGAAAGCCTTTCCATCTAAAGATGAGGGAAGCCAGTAGGTTGAGGAGGCTAAGATGCCAGCATGGACTTGGAAATGTGTAACAGGTATTTGTAATACTGAGGGAGCCTGGAAGCTGGCATGAGGTTTGATATGCAACCACAGGCAGCCATTTGTCCCTTCTGCCAGAGGTGAGGGATTATGACTCCTTTGGCAGGTAGGAAGTGGTTTTGGTTTCACAAGTTCATAAGAAACGCTGACATTTATTTAAACACCTGAAATCCTCCTATACTCTCTTTCTGGATGTTTGAACTGCCTGAGCCCTTACGAGGCACCGGGAATTCCAACTGGGTGACGGAATGTTGGGGTGTCATGACAAGATATGCACAAACTGAAATCTAAGGAACTCGGTGCTAGAGATGAGGTGCCCACCTGTTATGGTGCTGGTTCTGGAGTGCATGGTGGCATGAGTCCCGCAGGCCTTAGTGGTTCAGAGGAAATGGAAGCGAGGACTCCATTTGGCTCAGGGATGAAGAGTAGCCCAGAGGGGTCTGAGCTCTCGGAGCTCAGACAGTTACAGAGCACGTTTCTTCTCCCTTACAGGTGTTTTTAAACACACCCTCTCCATCTCCAGGGCTCTGCTCTCCGACCTGGTCACAGAGAAGGAGCGGCCACTCGTCCTAGGACAGTTCAACACGGCCTCGGGCATAGGCTTCATCTTGGGCCCCATGATTGGTGGGTACCTGACGGAGCTGGATGGTGGATTCTATGTGACGGCCCTCATGTGCTGCTGTGTCTTCCTGCTCAATGCTGGTGAGCTGACTGTTGGATGTGTATACTTAGACTCACAGGGTACCCACTTATATCTTCTTGCATCTTTTTTTTTTTTTAATACAGAATAGGCCAACTAATGGCTAGGGTGGGTGGCTCAGGGTTTAAGAGCTCTGGCTGCCTTCACAGAGGCCTGCAGTGGGAGGCCTGCAGTGGGATTCCCAGCAGCTTTGTCAGTAGTTCAAAATGGTTTGTAACTTCAGCTCCAGGGGATCTGGCATCCTCTTCTGGCCTCTGTGGGCACCTACCCTCACTTAAGCATATATAGCTCACACAGACACATACACATTAGTATAATAACAACAACAATAATAATAGAATAGGCAGAGTCGTTCAAGAATGAGAGTTAACTTGAGAGTTGTCTCATAGCGACTGGGCAAGTTTGTATTCACCAGCTTTGAGATGGCTTTCTTCTTCACCCTCAGTCTCGCAGTCGTCCTTCCATAACCCCCTGGAGGAGGAGGTAGCATCTTACTGTGGTTTGTCTTGGATTTCTGTTTGTTGGTGATGATGTTGGGCACCATTTTGTTGGCCATTTATTGAAGAAGCATTTATGCAAGTCTTTTGCTGACTGTTGTTTTATTTTGCTCTGTCTTTTTTTCTATTGAGCTGAAGGATTACCTTCTATAGTTTGGATATTAACTTTCAAAATAATGTACAGAAAATTTAATTGCTGTAATATTATCACACATGTGAAATACTTTGGATACAAATGGGAAACGTAAGTAGGCTTCAGGCAACAGTGAAAAATGTTAAATTTTGACCCTTTCACAGTCTACTATCTGGGATATACTTATTCTTCAGATGGATTAGTTTTATTTTTTAATTGTTTAAGAATCCCATACGGCCGGGTGGTGGTGGCGCACACCTTTAATCCCAGCACTTGGGAGGCAGAGGCAGGCGGATCTTTGCGAGTTCGAGGCCAGCCTGGTCTACAAAGCGAGTCCAGGACAGCCAGAGCTGTTAAACAGAGAAACCCTGTCTCGAAAAACCAAAAAAAAAAGAATCCCATACGTTGTATTTTAAGGAAATTTATCTCTCCCCAAATCCACTGCCCCATTCCATACCCAACCAGCTCATGTTTTTATTAAAAAAAAAAAATTAGTACTGTCCATGTGCTCCTGTGTTAATTTCTGGAGGGTGTTAGACCTACCAGGGCCACGCCTCTAAAGCAAACTCTCCCTCTCCTGGTGGGCAGCAGTGAACAATAGCACCTCACCTGGAGTGGGACTTTGTACCCACCTACCTACTCCATGCTGGGGTTTTGACTTAATATTAACGTTTTATCAGATAGGGGCCATGCAAATAATGCCTCTTCTTTGCACTGCCCCTTGACAGCTCAGCAGAGACTGTTTCCCTGCTGTGTGGAAGTGTTGCAGTTTGCTGTGGCTCCCCTGTCTCTGAATGCTTTTGTTGCCTGTCCTTGTTATAGCATAAGAAACATCATTGCCAAGCCCAGCTCTGAGAAGTTTCTTTCCATCAAGGCATTCTGTGTTTAGGTCTTAAAATTTGTCTTTAATCCATTCTGAGTTCGTTTTTGCATATGGCATAAGATACGGACCAAGTCCATTATTTTACTCCAAACGTGTTGTCTTAGTTACTGTAATTTATATGAAGGCATCTCTGTTTTTAATAGATTTTTCAATAAAGCATGGAAGTTTAAAAAGGAAGCAGTGGCATTTTCCTGCCACAAACCCCTCAGTGCTTCTTGGTCAGGGTAATGTCATGCCTCATTCCTCCTACACAGAGATGGGCAGTACCATGCTTTCTCTCCCATTTGCACTGCCTCAGAGCCTTCCTGGCTGACTTCACATGCGCAGGCTGGCTCCCCCCCTCCCCCAGGCCTTGCACGGAGTCCTTCTGCGGACCACGTTCTTCTCATGTGTCTTTCCCAGCCCTCTTCCTCTTGTCACACACGACAGGGACAGTTGACTCATTTGTCTTTGCCTGGTCATTCTGAACAAAACTAGCTTAGGGTTTTTCCTGGCACTTCCAAAATCCTGTTACTGTTTCAGTTTCGGGCTTATATTCCTCCGCTACTTCACAGGGCAGACATTCTGCCAGAAGGCCTCTCGGCTGTGCCTGTCCCTGCACATATTCCACAGTGTTCAGTGAGTAAAAAGACACCTCTTGCACGTGGGATCCTTGAATGAGCTACTTGCTCAATGACTCTTCCTCTTTGCCCAGAGACCCTGGCATGGGCAGGTCTTGGATAAGCAGCTTTGTAAATGAGAGGAACCGTATAGTCTGTCTGGCTGCCCTTCTGTTTAATCATATACCGTTTTACTTCAGGGGTTTGAACCTTCACCTCGGGGCATGGTAATGAGCAACTCATTCCATGCTGGGTGACTTTCAGATTCAGGAAGTGAAGTTCCGGAGTTTAATTTCAGTTGTGACAGAACCACTTTCTAATTTCTATCAGGATCTGAATCTGCACCCTCACCTAGGAGGCCAGGCTGGTGATTGTTGTGAGCCTTATGAAAGTGGTTTCATAATCTTTCACCATTGGTTACTTTAAAAGCATCAGTGCAAAGGAAACAAAAGAAGGGGATGGGGAAGGAGGAGGAGCATCAGTCAATTTCATCACAGAATGTAGTAGGAACATGGTGTAAACAAAGGTTTTACTCATTAGGGGGAGATTAAAACATTTGCATAAAAGTCTTACAAAGAGTGGAAGATAAAAGGATTTGAATTCCCGGTCATAAATACAAGTTTTATAGTATTTGTTAGAAAAGATAAATATTTAATATTTCTTACAAGCACGTAAGTAAAAAATGGCTGTCGAGATTGTTTTGTAGGAATACTTCCTTCTCAGGGAAGACTAAAGGATGTCTACCCCTCCCAAGAGGTTCCAAGAACAAAGCAAAGTGCAATTCCACCAAAGTTCGACCTAGGGTGCAGTGGGTTATAGGGAGTACAGGTGGCCCTCTGCAGGCATGCTGGGAAGTCTTCATCCATCATGGCTGACACTCCCCTCCAACAGCTACATAGATGGAGACCCACTTCATTAACTTCCCCAGCCTACATGGTCTAGTACCACCTTTGACACCCCTGTGCCTTCTGCAGTTAAGGTAAAATTGCACACAAATGGTTTGGGAGGAGTCCTGGAATCTCAAGCAAGAGCCCAGACCAACCCCACCCCCTCCTCCTATGAGGGAGTGTCTACAGTCAGCAAATCTGATGGGGATTGAATCTTTTAAAGAAATATATTTTAAAATATAATTAAAATAGATCATCCCCCACTCCCCTTTCCTCCCTCCAGCCCCTCCCAGGCCTTTCCACGCCCCTTCGGCTCACTCTCACATTGGCAGCCTCTTCTTTTTTGATTGTTGCTGGCATGCATGTGTGAGTAGGTATCTGTGTGTTATAGATTCTTGCAAGTGGACACAACTGGTGTGATGACGGTGGTGGCTGTTTTGCTCAGAGAGCCACATTCTGCATCTTGAGATCCCAGTGGTAGGGCTGTTTGGTATTTTGCCTCAGCCTGAGTCCTAGGATCAGATTGTTGGGTGCCTTAGGAATGTGCAGTTGCACGTGTTCCCAGCTACAGGGACTACAGTAATAGACACCTATTCGTTTTTACTTTAGACACGTGGGAATAGGCAGACCTGGGGCAAGGCAGGACATAGCAGAGGTGTGGGAGAACCGTCTGCCTAGGGACAGAGCTCTGGTCCCCTCACCCAGGAAGCCAGCACGGACCTTCTGGTTGTCTCATTCCAGGGCTACTATCATGTCTTCCTCTCTAACTTGTGTTTCTTCTGCTAAGAAGTTAGACTGTGGTGTCTAACAGACTCAAGCTCATTTCCTGCTGCTTGTTAGCGCAAGCCATGAGAATGGTGCCTCTGTCTTCTCACCTAGTCTAATGCATGCTAGGAAAACCCACAGCCCAGCTATAGGAACCAGGGAGGTTGTGCACAAAAAGACTTTTAGTCAAGCGTCATCATAATCATTATGGTTTTCAGACAGGGTCTCTTGTTGCCCAGGTTACCCCCAACTTGTTATGTAGCTGAAGATGACCTTGATCCTCCTGCCAGTCCCCTGGGTACCGGGATTACAGGTGTGGGACCATCATCTCCACTGTATGTGGTCCTGGATGGAACCCAGCACCTTGTGGACACTAGGCAAGCACTCTTAACTAAGCTCCACCCTCAGCCCCTTATTTTATGATTTTAATTCTGCTCTTAACTCCAAGCCTGTCAACAACAGTTCTTCTCTGTTTTTATCAGGATTCCTTGATAAAATGGCCCCCATAAAGATAAGAATAGAGTTTTAGAAATCAGGTCTATGATTAATTGTGGTTCCCTTTTTCATCATAAACCTGTTCATGACTGAAATACTTACACAGTATTTGGACAAAGCCATATATGTACTCGTAAGATGGTAAAACAACATGAAATACCCACTGGGCCAGAAAGAGTGTGGAAAGGCCATCAAGGATGTGGATAGAAGAGTATCTTAAAACAGAAGGGGTATACTTGGCTTTATGAATTTTTTTGAGCACAGATTGCTAAGACAATCAGTCCTAAGGTCTAAGGACCTAAGAGGTCCTAAGACACCCAAGGGGGAAGCATGCCAGGTAAGGGGTCAGTATCCGGCTTATCTGAATGACTGTCAAAGCAAGGTGGCTTTTATTATTTTTAGTACACTTAATTTATTTTACTGTACTTAATACCTCTACTTCCCTTCCAACCCTTGTTCCTCCCAACCCCCCAACAGTAGGTGGGAGAGAACGAAGGTTAGAGGGAGAAGGGACGGAGTTCTCTTTGAGCTACTTCCTGCTGATTAGGGTCGCTGGGTTCTTTGTGTAATATCAGTCTCAGTAGAAGTCCAGCAAACCAGGAGACAGCAGCAGGAAAAACAAGCAGCAGTTTGGGGGAACACCAGCAGCCAGGAGAGTAGCAACCTCTTTCTTCTTTGTAGCCCTTTCTTTTCTTTGTAGAGCCCCTTTTTCTCTTCTTTTAGATCTCCCCTTATCCTCAGGGCTCTGGCTTTTTATTCCTCTCTCCCAAGTCCTCAGAGTTCACCTGCTGCAGCCAGCTAAGCCACGCCCCTGCCAGTTAACACTTTACACCTGTGTCTTCAGCAGCCTCACACCTGGGATTAAACAAGAACATTCTCATAACTGGTTAGTTTAATAAACTCACGCCACAGTCACAGCTGCTGCATTAGGCTGTGTGTCCTGGTCCCTGAGCATGGCGCTCTCTGTGACTTTGCAGCTGTGACCCACGAAAGCATCCGGTGTCCCCAGTGGACAAGAGCCTGTCTGGTGTTTCCTGATGCCACTACCTTCCAGCTGTCTCCACTGGCCCATCGTGACTGGACCAGTACCCTCCCCTCTCCTAACATGGCCTTTACAGTGTAAGCCAGTTGCCTGTTGACCTGCCTAACTCCCTTTGGGTTTGGGTTTTAAGAGGGCAGAGTTTTCACTGCACTTTACTTGTTTGTGTGTGTCTGGTGTTACTAGCACACGGGAACTCCACTCTGGGAGCCACGTGTGCTCACACGGATGGATGGACGAGTGGACAGGTAGATAGGTAATTAGAACTTTTGGTGAGGAAAGCATTTGCATGTACATTTTAATGAATGCAAGAACATACATAGCTGTGAAGTGGTGGCATAGGAGGAACCAGCACAGGAGCTGACTGGACAGTGACTATTTTGTGTGAAGTTTCAGCAGCTTTTGCAGAGCTCAAGAATCCATTATTAGGACCCTGATGCCATAGAGAACTGTAGGAATGGAGGAAAATCTGGAATCAATACACCCAAGCAAATCAGGCATAAAACACAGGTGATAGCTCTAATGCAAATAAATACTCATTTATCCCCAAGGAGTCACTGCTGGAGGTCAGCACACTGGCTGCTCTAACAGGCCTCTCACCATTTTATCAGGTCTCGTTTGGCTGTTACCTTGGAAAGAAACAAACCTCAACAGGCCAGAGAATGGTTGGAGCTTGGATCAGAAGCATGCCACAGTACCCACGAAGTCAGAAGGTACACTACAGGGAGCAGCCACCACCTCTGTGGCCCGGAGGAGTGAGAACAAAGTGCAGAGGCCCTGGGTGGAAGTCGTGGCAGCTCTGAAGGACATGAGGAGCCTGATATTTTCTACACTGTGGGACGTATTTGTGGTGCGCTTGCTGATGGGGGTGGCCGTCATGCTGTACTACAGTAACTTCGTCTTGGCCCTGGAGGAGCGTTTTGGGGTACGACCCAAGACCACAGGGTACCTCATCAGCTACACCAGTGCCCTGGGTACCCTAGCCGGCTTTGCCGTGGGGCCCATTCTACGGCTGTACAGGTACAATTCGCACAAGGTCCTGCTGCACTCCAGTGCCCTCACCTGCTTGTTACTGCTGCTCTACTCCACAGCCAGCACCATGGCCACGGTGGTCCTTTCCTCAACACTTCTGTCCTTCTCCACTGCCATCGGGAGAACCTGCATCACTGACCTTCAGCTGAGTGTGGGCGGAGCCCAGGCTAGTGGCACCGTCATCGGTGTGGGCCAGTCTGTGACTGCAGTGGGCCGCATCATTGCCCCTCTCCTCTCAGGAGTGGCCCAGGAGATCAGTCCCTGTGGCCCCCCAAGCCTAGGTGCTGCCTTAGCTCTGGCGGCTGTTTTAATCATGCTGCTAAGTAGACCTCACACCAATGGTGCTGGGAGTGAGAAACTAAAAATTGAGTAGGATGAGTTGGGACCACTTGGAGAAGCAGAATTAGAACTGGGTGAATCGGGGGCAAAGAGGGGCATCTCAGAGAGAGTGGGTAGTCTAAGAGCAGTTATTTCCAGACGGCTGTTCACAGGCCTCTCCTGCAAAGATGTGCCATCAGGACCATCAGAAGTCTGCTGTAGATGGGACGGTTTAGATTGAGCACAGTTCTGCCAGGGGGGCATATGCCCAAAGCTTACCCGAGAGGCTTCTCTTCCCACCTGGGACAGTAAGGTTAACATTTGCTTCTGTGGAATGGCAACATACTACATGAAATCGGTCGTGGGAGAGCAGTTTGGTATGTGGAAGAACCAAAGGAATGTCCCAGTAAACATGGGTGCTGTGTTAATCTCGTATGGATCGTCTCTCTGGAGTGTGGGTTTCCCAATAATCTCAGGAGCCAAAAGTAGCATCTCTGCTCAAATCCCAGACACTGAAGTAGCTGCTTTGTTTAAACCACCCTGTTGCTTTCTCCACTGGTAAAACGTCAGATGCTGACCCCATCCCCAGACGCATAGATACACAGGCCTTTCTGACACCAAATCTGTGGGGTTTCAATTCCCAGTGGCCATTTCTCACAGAGGAGGAGCACCATCAGACATACTAGTTCTGATTAAAGTAAAATTTCGAAGCCATGCTGTTTTTAATAGCTAACTGAACATGCCCCCTAACCTTACTTGCTTGCAGCTGTGGTACACCACCTTTCCCACCGCTCTGGAGTCACACTGCACTAGGAACAAGCAACTCTGGCGGCTGCCTTCTCTGCTCTCTGGACTAAATCACTTAGGACTTTGGAAAGATCTGTGATCCCCCAGAAGCTGGGGCTCCAAAGAATTATGTCATTCTGCTGCTAACATGCTGGCTGTAAAGGAAAAACCCAAGAATGCTTTGAAGTAAATGTTCTGTACAGAACAAGGGTCAGAGGCATCCCAGGCCAGGGAAGGGTGGGCTCTACTGGGGTTTTGAAAGTCATTTGCTTTGTTTCATTTTACCTGGGTGCCTGGGAAGAGCCAGGTTGACTAATGGGAATGTGGAGGTGTCCTTCCCTATGAATTTAAGCCACTACTCCACCAGCACCCAGGATGGGCCCAGAAGGTGGATATATAATGTCACGTGGACCTGGCTTGTTGACATCTGGGGTTACAATGATTGTCTATGAGCATCACTTAGGGGCCCACCTTCTCACAGGCAGTCAAAATTCACATTCCTTTCAAATATTCCACTAGTATATTGTGCCCATTTTCAACCTAACATGATTGTGAGTGGTATTTCAGTGCACTAATTTTTCATAACTCTAATGTTTACTATTTATAAATCAGGAAACAGAGTTGTTTCCATAGTTTTAGACATTGTGAGTGAGATAAACTCAAATATTTATGACAGTTGGAAGTATGTTTTAGCTTAATGTCATCCCTTTCCCTCTGGCTGCAAGAAAAAAAAATCACTTTTAAGTTGTTTCCACTGTGAATTTAACACAGGAGCTAAGAACTCTTAAGGGACCAAAGTGTGGCATGAGTGCCCTCCACAGCATCAAAGTATCATAGGGACTGGATTCAGAAGGACAATAAATGGATCGATATCATGATATAATGAAGTAAGGTTTCAGAAAAGTTTCTCCAGAGTCTGTACTCTCAAAGATAGTGGATTTTTCTTACAGATGCTTAAGATAGCCATGTTTTTATTCTTAAAACCATAGCACTTTATTTTTTAAGCCAAACCTACAAATTTAGTGAGGCTTTAAAATTAATAAGACACATGAAGATAATTGAAAATGAAAATCAACCGGTATCTAGGGAAACACTTGTTAACTTGTGTCAGTGAGTTAGGAACTTGTTAATGTGACAGTTGGCTTTTTTGTTTTGTTTCCTTATTTGGTAATTGGTTTCTCACATTTCATCTTGTCTGGGGTCTTGGTCAAAGTGTGGTCCACAGACCACCCTGTCCTCAGATTATGTACGTGCTCCAGCCCCAGCGTATTTCTGCTAGGGACCACTTTGAGGAGCTGTCTAGCTGATTGGTTTACACAGAAAACGTTGACAGCCACTGGTTTGATGAGTGGAATTTATACCATTGTATGGGATAAAACCTCAGGGAAATTAAATCTGTTCTTTTAACGTGTGTGTCATGTTCTTTAAATTGTCTTACATAATCCTGTCTGAAGTGTCAGAGTGAACCACATGAATTTGTTCCTGTATTAGGTGAAAAATACCTCCATATAGTTTAACTTGGAGTTGTTTGGAAACTTGTCTTAGAGATGTGGAGTGCTTATGAAGGGGGCTTACCCTCCCATCCCCAATGCACCAACCACAGATAGATGCTGTAGAATAGGCTTCTCATGGAGCTCTGTGTTCTGAAGGCATGGCTTTCCCACAGAGAAGAAGGTGCACAGCTCAGTCCAGAGGGACAAGTGAAAAGTGGGGGTTGGGAACTGTGTGAAGAAGGCTTCAGCCATGGATTGAGAGGCATTAACAGTGATACGTGAATAGTCTTCCTGGAGCCCACCAAAGGGGCTTGATGGTTCCTTGACCGCCAAGGTCCAGACACATAACACACAGGGTTGAAGATCACTGCCTAGAATAGGAGGCCAGGTGCGGGGGGAAGCAAGAAGCCCTGCTCCTAGCTGAGGAGCTGTTAGCAGTTGATAGGAGACCACTGGCTATGGAGGAGAGTGTCTTTCCTTAAGGGCATAACCACCTGGCAGATCAGCCATGCTCCTGGCTGTCCCACACCCAAGAGTATTTGGGCAGCACAAAGAAGAGCACAGGTTGGGTGGTAAAGAGGTGGAGGTGGACCTAGGGAGAGTAATGGGAGGGGTGACTACGATAAAAATGCACTATGAAGTTTTCAAAAACTAATACAAATTCTTAAAATGGAATATTGCTATCTCGTCAAAGCACACAAATTATAGAAGATAAAAATCCTAGGTTGCAATAATGGAAAATTGTATTTTTATCAGTCAATTTGAACTATTATATCTTGATAAATAAAAAAAAAATCCTTTCTTCAGTGCATATACTGAAGGAAAAAATACAATCAAAATGAAAGGTGGCAATTGGAGTTATGGACGGGGTAACCTTTCCTCAGGCTTGTCTAAGACTCACTGCTGAGTGTCCTATGCACCCACAAGCCATATGTTCAGTCTGAGACCCCGAAGGATACCCCTGCGATGACTGGTAGTGTCAACCCTTACATAGCCTGTTTTTTTTTTCTAAATATCAATTTAATTTTCCTCATCTTAGCTACTATAATGTTTCCAGTTTGAGGTACTAAAGCAAGTGTAGGGTGAACTTCTTTATCCTGCTTCACAATTTCACTGACAGGTTCATTCTTTTGTCTCATGCAGGAAGCACTTTATGGCTTCCCTTTGTCAGATCTAGACTGCATCTTCAGTGCAGTCGGCTCAGAACACAGTGCATAGCACGACAGCAGACCTAACAGCTAAGGTGGCTGCTAAGTCCCTAATGTATGTAGTTATGGAAACCAGGGACAGAGTGGCACAGTGCAACTGTCCCTCACCGCTCACACGGAGTGCATTTAAACCTCACAAGTTGTTTATGTCTGGAATTTTCACTTAATATTTTCCAGATCTTAGCCAGAAATAACTGAAACTACACAAAGGGAGACTGCAGTTGTATAAAGAAGGGACCATTATATTCCAATATGAGTGGTTGGAGTTTGAGGCATGTTTTGTTTGGTGTGGTAGTTTATCTAATTAAACCGGTCCCCAACTTGGTTGTTGAAATAAAGCTAGTATGAAATGCCCAGGATGAACCTGGTGTTGCCATGGCCTCTCGGAATTCTTCCACCACCATTAGCATTTATGCCTAAAGCTGATTTGTTCCTTGAGGCTTCCACAGGGGTGAGCTTCAGAGTCAACTCAGGCAGTGCCACTTAGTGGTGTCACTGACAAGGGTGAGTGTTTCAGTCACTAGCAGTACCTTCACTTGGCCTTCTCTTTGGCATGAACAGCATACTTATTGTGCCAAGTGGTAACTGCAGAGAAAGTAACTTTATAGCTAGGCATGCACGCTTAGAGCTGCCCTGGGGTAAAGGGAGAAGCAACTGTGGCAGCAAGATACTCTAATGGTGTTACCCACGACCCATGCCATGCATGGAAAAAACCCTAAAATTTGGTGGGTTCATACATAACTTCATAATCTCTGTGAATCATTTGGCAAGATGGCGAAGGCCATTGGACTGGAAGAGGAAGAAAATATTCCATATTCAGGAGCAGGCATTGTCTCTGACTCTCTTAAAAGGCTCTATTTATATATAAAATTGAGGAATCTAGTGTTATTCCTATAATGAGATATTTAAGATAGGTATTTGGGTTGAATAGAGTTCAAAGCTTTTAGTATTCTAAAACTCTTCTCTTTGATGAACTGCAGCCATCATGACCTCAGTACAAAGAAGAATCAAGTCACTGGACTCAAAATGGGTGCTTCTGGGAGTGCACTGGTTTTATGTGATGCATTCTTTCACTCCCATCATGGTTGAAACTTTTTCATCAAAGCGGGGAGATTTTTCCTTTAACAGTTCCATGTACCAAAGGTCTGTCTGGAGAGCAGCTGACCATATCTAGATACGAAGACCTTGTTTCTTCTAACTTAAAATCATGCTTGTTAGTCAGAGCTCAATGTCTGCATTATCAGATTCACAAGTCTGTGTGTGTCAAAAGGGTACCCAACTTTGTGTCTCATGTCTCCATGCATCTGGGTGCATCTCCTATCAGACACGGTGGGGGGCTGACAGAACCTATGAGTCCTCTGTGGTGTATGGGAAGATTTTAGTGTGTTCTTAACCTGTGAAGATGACCCACATGCCAAGTATCTTGAAAATGAGATAAGCCATTCCATGTAGGTGTGTCAAGAACACATCCATAAATACCCCTTCCCTGACCATATATATAAGTAGAACTGTCCAGAAACTTACTAAGCAAGTGGGAAGAAATTTATTTGGCAATTTGCAGAAACTAGAGTAAAAAAAAAATAGAAGAATTATGTACCAGTCCAACATTAAATAAAATTTCAAAAACTAGAAACAGATGCACCCCGGTAAATGCAAAGTCAAACTAAGCAAAGCCAAGGGAGTCTAGAGCAGTGGTTAGCAACCTTCCTAAATGCTTCAGCCCTTTAATACAGGTCCTCATGTGTGGTGACCCCCAACCATAAATTATTTTGCTGCTATTCTATGACTGTAATTTTGCTACTGTCATGAATTGTAATGTAAATATCTGATATGCAGGACTTCTGATATGCAACCCCTGTGAAAAGGTAGTTTGACCCTCAAAGAGGTCATGACCCACAGGTTGAGAAACACTGGACTACAGGCAGGGAGACCAGCCGAAAGCACGGGAATAAGGTTTCCTAAGCAATGGTCTTCTTGAACTCTTTAAATTAGACCTGTTTTTGGATAGGGCTAACTCAAGTCCTTAGAACATGTATGCAAAATGTTAAAATGGTGGGCAGCCCTGGATCCTGGTGTGCTCAGCTTAACCATAAATATAAAGCTTCAGCTGAAAATTGGAAAGGACATTTTGAAGTTGCATTAAAGTGTTTACCTGCCTAGCAGCTAGTACAACTACTCACGTGGACGCTTCTTTTACACATCTCTGTAGTGACTGACCCCTCTCTGGAGAAGTACACTTAGTGTAGAATAGATAACGTGAAGAATTCTGTAGAACAGTGTTATCTGCAAGAAACATAGAGCTGTGGTGATTGCTAGGCAGCCAGTGAACTGCTTTCAAAGTCAGGCGTGCATTTGCGTGTACATGTGTGTGTGTGTGCAAGTGTGTGTGTATGGCTTACATATGCATATGTATATGTGTGTGTGTAGATGTACATATATGTGTGCCAGCAAGTTACACAAAGAATGTGAGAGCCTGAGGATGGCAAAGGAACTGTGAGATGCTGTCTCCTGGACATGACATAGCTGTAGCCGGTAGAAGACCTGTGCAAGAAAAAGCCATTGAAAAATCCAGCATGGACGGAGGAGGTGCTCTCCTGGCATCACTCCTTACTGGCAGGTGATAGCTGCCGAGAGAGAGACTCATTCTTTGAGGATGTGTACCGGTCGGCTTCCCAGGCTCCAGTGAATGTCCACATAGTCATGCACTACGGTCAGTCAGCACTGTTTGGATCTCGTTGGCTATCAAAAATGAACAAGACGAGGAATAGAAGGAATTGGGAAGGGTATTTTTTTAAGAGGATATGGAGTTGGAGGGGAAAAATAAAAGGTGTATATGTTAATATTTTATTATATATGTTATAAAATCCTTAACAAATAAACCAATTATAATGAAACAAGAAGTAGTGAAAATAAAACAAAAGCCCAGTCACCAGTTTGAGTCATAAGTTTTCCTTTCCAGCAAGGTGGGGGCCATGAACTATCCACCTCTCTTATCTCCATGACTACTGTTTCTGTCTGATCTACTTGCTATGGAAGATGTTTAAAAAATAAAATAAAAAACAAGCTAGGTGTTGATGGTGCACACCTTTAATCTTAGAATTTGGGAGGCAGAGGCAGCCAGATCTCTGAGTTCAAGGTCAGCCTGGTATATAGAGTGTATTCTAGGACAGCAAGGGCTACACAGAGAAACCCTGTCTCCAAAAACAAAAACAAACTACAATTAAAAACAAACAGACAATTGAGTTTTTGATCTTAGCCATTCTGACAGGTGTGAGATGGAATCTCAGAGTCATCTTGAGTTGCATTTCTCTGATGATTAAGGATGCTGAGCATTTCTTCAAGTGTCTCTCAGCCATTAGAGATTCCTCCTTTGTGAATTCTCGGTTTAGCTCTGTTCCCCATTTTTTGGATTGGATTATTTGGTTTCTTGGTGTTTAATTTCTTGAGTTCTTTATAAATTATGGATATTAGCCCTTTGTTGGAAGTGGGGTTGGTAAAGGTCTTTTCTCAATCTGTAGGCTTCCGTTTTGTTTGAATGACAGTGTCTTTTGCCTTACAGAAGCTCTTCGGTTTCATGAGGTCCCATTTATTGATTGTTGGTCTTAGAGCCTGAGCTGTTGGTGTTCTGTTCAGGAAGTTGTCACCTGTGTTGATGAGTTCGAGGGTTTTCCCCACTTTTTCTTCTATTAAATTTAGTATGACGGGTTTTATGTTAAGGTCTTTGATCCACTTGGACTTAAGTTTTGTGCAAGGTGATAAATATGGGTCTAATTTCATTCTTTTACATGTCGACATCCAGTCAGACCAGCACCATTTGTTGAAGATGCTGTCCTTTTTCCATTGTACCATTTTGCCTTCTTTGTCAAAAATTAAGTGACCATAGGTGTGTGGGTTCATTTCTGGGTCTTCAATTCTATTCCATTGATCCACTGGTCTGTTTCTATACCAGTACCATGCTCTTTTTATTACTGTTGCTCTGTAGTACAGCTTGAAATCTGGGATGGTGATACCTCCAGATGTTTGCAGCACATGATGGTGAGGTTGAGGAGAAAGGAGAACACTCCTCTATTGCTGATGGGAATGCAAACTTGTATAACCACTATGGAAATCAGTCTGGTGATATCTTAGAAAACTTGGAATAGCCCTACCTCAAGACCCAGCCATACCACTCCTGAGTATCCACCCAAATGATTCCTCACCAAACCACAAGGACATATCCTCATCTCTGTTCATAGCAGCCTTATTTGTAATAGCTAGAAACTGGAATAAAAACATTTACACAGCTATCAGAAAAAAGGAAATCCTGCAATTTGCAGCCAAGTGGATGGAACTAGAAAAGTTCATCATGAGTGAGCAAACCCAGACTCAGAAGGATCCACATGGCATCTACTCACTTATAATTGGATTTTAGCCATATAGTACAGGATAACTATCCTACAACCAACACACCAAAAGGATCAGAAACACAGACTTTTTTACCTATTAATGGGACAATTTGCCCTAAGGGTGCTACCATTTAGGCCCCCAGTGCAAGAGGAAGCTCTTAGCCCTCATATGACTGTTGAACTGAGAGGGGCTGATAGGTAGGGACACTGCACATCAGAGGAGTGGGATGGGTGGGAGAGGGAGAGTGGGAGGGTGGAACCGGGAGGGTTGGAAAGAGGGTGCTATGATGGAGATGTAACTTGAAGTGATAAATAAATAAACAAACAAATAAACTAACAAGACAGTTTTCACCCCTGCTGAACAGAGTTGAAACATGCTTGGGTTCTGTGTAAACACTATGGAGTTTTATATGAGCCTCGGCAGATTTTCATGTCTTCATGGGGTTCCAGAGTCCATGCCTTAATGGTGTACAAGGCTAAGCAGAGAGTGTCAGTGGTCCCTTCATCTAGACAAAGCAGGATTTTTAGTAGTCACCCTTTAAAGAATAAAGTCCAATGTGCACTTTGAACTGGCTCTAAAACTACCGTTCTTATAATTGGCAATAAAATGGCAGTTTTAACCCAGACAAATGCAAAATGTGCTAAGACCTGATAATTCCATGGCTACATTTTTCCTATAAATGAATATGCCCCACTACACAGAAATCAATGAATAAAATTCCATCTCAGACATTTAGAGGCATGTACACAGAACAGACAGTTTCAGAAACACTGGATTTTGGTGCCAAGTTTTCTTCACTTGATGACTGCCTGAAAACAACAAGTCCTTGACCTCATGTCTAGGCAGCTCAGATACAATTTCTTAACAAGGAACAGGAAAATCCTTAAAATTGTCCAAGTACTAGGGAACTTGGGCTGCTCAGGTAATGGTTTGATGAAGGGAGTCATTTGGCAGAGGCTCATTTTACACTTCAGAAATTTAAGTTGTTATTGCCCTTGAAGAGTTTCATTTCTATACTACCCCTTTTTATGGTGACTGGAATCAAGTAATTATCAAAAAAGGAAGTACGGAGAAAAGGGTAACCTTGAATTTTTTGTATTGATTTTGTCATCAAACAAATTTAAAAAATTAAACTGATAATAATGTAGATAAAACTACTTAGGTGTTCTTTTTCTGAAATTTATACAATGCTATGAATATTTCAGGCGGTGTCTTCTGTAGTGAAAGAAAGCTGAATTGGCCTATTTCACCTAAAGTGTCCCAGCATCCTATTTCATGTTTCTTCCTTCAGTTCCAGAAAGACAGTATTCTTTATAATATTTATTAATATAGAAAACCATTAAAATTGTTTGAAGGTTATTTTCAACTTGGGCCTTCCTGCCAGAAGTCATAAATTATCATTACTATGAATAGTGACTATGTATTTTGGAAAATAAAAATGAAGGCATTTTATGAATTCAATTTCTATAGTAAAGCCTATAAAAGTGCTGTTTCTTCTCAGAAGGAATAAATGCTTTATCAAAATATAGTTATTTTAAATAGAGATTTTTTTCCCCCTTGGCACAGAGCTCTAAGCAAGTGGCTTTTCTGTTGTATCTTCTGCAGCTTCCCACGGATCCATCTGGGATTGCTGGAGGAGCTCACGTTTTAACTGTGTGCCTTATTCCTGTCTCACATGGTGGTCTCTCAGCATCTCAAGACAGGAACACAAGAGAAGCCACATTAAGGAGGGTGGAGAAGGGGCTGCAGAGTTTTCCTGTCTCATTGGTGGTGTTCTTACCATCCGTCCTGGGTAATTTGTGTTGTCAACTTGGAACACCATGAGTCACCTGGGAAGAAGGAATTACAACTGAAGAATTCCCTTGCTTACTCTGCCTTGGCCAGCTGTGTCTGCAAAGATTGTCTTGTGGATGATCACCGTGAGGGGACACAGCCCACTGTGACCCACGCCATCCCTAGTAGGTGAGCCTTGGCTCCCTAAGGAAGCAAGCTGAGCATGAACTTGAAGGCAAACCTGTAACCCTCCTGCATGGTTTCTGCTTCAGTTCTTGCCCTGACCTGGAAGTAAAAGGTGAAATGGCCCCTTTCTTCACCCAACTGGCTTTTAGCCAAAGTGGTTTATTACAGCAAAGAAGTACTCTTCCAAGTTACTTTGTATCCTTTGCTGTGGACAAAAGGACTCAAAAAAAAAAAAAAACCTATAGCAGTGGCTTCATTTAAAATGTAAAGGCAGGAAAGGGTTAAAGGATAATTATTCAGAAAACACAACAAGTCAATAAATCTGCAGCTTAAGAGACATTGATTTCTATATGAATCTTTAATGATTGTGTCCCACTGTTTCTCTCTGCCATACTCTTCAAAAGTACTCCAGAGAATAGAATCTAATTTTTAATGACAAATCTGAGTCACTACATTATCAAAGACGAAGAGGTAACAAATTATAGACTAGTGCAAAAGGTAGAGTTTCTCTCCAAAGTGCTTCCTCATCAAAAGTAAAACCTGAAGTTGCCCCATTTCCTTCAACATTGGAAGACAGTTTGTATAAGCTTTCATCCTTCCCAGCTTGGAGCTCTGGATGTACTACAGGACAATTTTGTTTAAATTGTGGTCATGGATGTCTGTGAAAGGAACCACCTCCACTTTTCTCCCAGCAACACACATTATGAAACCCAAGTGGTCAGTAGTTGCTGTCCTATCTCCCCACAAGAGGTCCTCCCAGGGGGGACTTCTCAGAAGCTGTCACCAAGTCTATAAACACTTATGAGCTGATTTTGCCCAAGCGAATCTTTCTTTCTGTACCT
Organism: Lophiomys imhausi; assembly: GCA_907164525.1. NCBI lineage: Eukaryota > Metazoa > Chordata > Mammalia > Rodentia > Muridae > Lophiomys > Lophiomys imhausi. The sequence continues at coordinate 1,591,035 of CAJQZJ010032438.1, forward strand.
AGGGGGAAAAAGGGGGGAGGTGGAGATTATTACATGCTACTCCAAAGCCATTTTAGAAACAGGAGGGGACTAAGTACAGCCTGTTCCTCATTGTCTCAGTGTTGTACAGGGACTTCCAACCCACACTCCGAGAGCCTGCCCTTCATCTGCCTACACATTCCAACCAGTACCCTGTTCCTGTCAGCCAAGGCCTCTGCTACGGACAATGCTCTACTTCACTGAGTGCTCTATCAGCTCAGGATGGGAAAGGTGAGATCCAGAACCCAGGACCCACCTCTAGGAACAGACCTTCACTCACCCCCTTGGAAAGATGTTCTTACCACTTTTAGTGCCATTCTCTTTTTAAAAAATCAATATATTTTTCATAAATAAAAACTGAGGCATATTTGTAATATATTAAAATTTTCACCAACAAAGGTGCATTAAAATTTTCAAGTTCTGTCATTCAAGTTCAATAAAGGCACACTTTTTTTTTTTTCCTTTCAGGCCTGCAAAGAATACATTTACTAGCCAGAAGTCACAAAAGTTATTTAGTTGGGACTTCCTTCCTTTGATCTTCCTCTTCTTGGGATAGATACGCGCTCCTCCCATGAATCAGTGGCTTGATTCTACCACCTGAAAGATGCTTCAAGATAGAGGGTTTTAAATGGATTCTGCAGTCGATCAGGTTTGAGTAACAAGCCACAGCCATGCTCGCCGTTCACCCTAAGTCGGCTTTGGCTTTACGTCATGGCTTCTCATTGCCGAAGCGGCCTTTCCTGTTCCCGGGTTCTGATGCTCGTCGCACCAGTCTTGGAGGAGGCTTGGGTGGAACGTCTTCAGTCAAACTGTCTTCCCTGCCCCGGCCAAACTGTTGGTCTTCGGAGAGCAGGGGTTGCCTCAGCACCCCCGGTGTCTGCGTGCCCCCCTCTTTACTGCGGGGTGCTGGAGGGGTGCCGGGCTGCACTCGGGCAGAACCCACATCCACCTCGTTCTTCCATTCCATTTTGTAGGACTGGGGGGCTCTCTTTGAGAAATGATCAGGCAAGAAGCGCCTGGCCCGGGGCTGCAAATTGAGCACAGTGGTTCCCGCATCTGTGTCCGAGTCGCTGCTATTACCATCTGTCACAGAACAGAAAGGCAGTGTGGCTAAGCAGCGCAGAAGTACAGTTCCCACAAGCCACAGTAAAACCCCAGTAACCCCCACCCCTCCCAGGGGGATTGCAGAAGAGGGCAGTCAGAAGGCTCCAGCCCATGTCGTTGAACATCTGTGCCACAAGAGCGTGTCCATGCTAACTGTGAAGCACTTAATTTAAGCAAGCAAGTATTTGGGGCTGGAATTCTAAGAATGCTTGGCTCTGACTTTAGCCAGGGTCCCCCCAGCACTGCCCCGACACTGGCAAGCAGTCCAGCAGATTACTTGGCTCCTTAGATTCTTCCCTATCTGGAATTTCACGTGCAGCTTTGTGCTCTATGTGCCTGCTGAAGGACCAAAGCACCAACGCTTATACTTCCTAAGCAAAGGAAAGAAGTGTAGGGGTTAGATAAATTAGATTTAGAAAATATATAGGAGTTTCTGATACTGTCTCTTAATTTGGGGCCTGAACAGCATTATCAGCATGAAGTCAGCAAAAACAGGAAAGACTCAATAGACTGAAAAACAAGTTTGAAGTCAGGAAAACAGGAAAGATTTAATGGACTTGAAGAAACAAAGTATCTGGCCTGACATTGTTTTCAGCTGCTAAGTGGGCACAGTCCAAATTAAGCTGAAACAGAGTTCCTCCTATTTAAGGACAGTGCATGGAGCCCAGAAGAAGAAGAGGCCCCTGATGCTAGAGAGCTCCAAGAGTCCTGCTGAAAAAAGGGCTGGCCGTTGATGGCCAGCTCTCTCCCTGAAGCAGAAAGAAGCCCGTGAGCAAAGAAAGCCTGAGCAAGACACCAAAAGGCCAAGGACTGGACCCTGTGGCTCAGCTTTTGCCTGGAGGGGTTTGATCTGTCCGATCAGTGGCCTAGGGTAAACTGTGCCTGGCTTTAAGGACTGAGGCACAGCAGCTGAGTTCCTGATTCAAAAGAAGTAAGTTGGCCTGCAGACGGCTGGGGTCTCCCACAGAGAAGAAAGCATGAAGCCTTATTTAAGGTGAGACTCCAATAACCAACGACCCTGAACGACCCTGACGAACCTGCATCTGAGAGATCCAGAAAAAGGACTGCTAAGTGCGTTAAAGAATCTACAACAAAGACTGTGTTCCTGACGACTGAGGACCTGCCCCAGAGACTATCATTCTAAAAGGTTATGAAAGTAATTGTTATGATTATCAATAGGTTTAGTGGATAGGTTAAAGGGGTTGTAGGATTTTATAGGATTAATAGTTAAGAAATTGTTGGTGTTTGTTATAAGTGAATTTAGTAATAAATAAATAAGTGATAAATAATAATTTAAAAGTTCGGTTACAAAGAAGTGTTATTAGACATTAGACCCTGGTCTTAGGGCTGAGTTCATGGGAAGACCACTGATGGTCCTACCCCTTGCCTACTTGTTGGCATTATTGGAATTGAATGTTTCTCTAGATACGCAGTGGTAACAAGACAGACAGTGTGAATAGTCACTATCTTGTCTTCCATTTCCCTTGCTTCTTGTTTCTCGCCCCCCTCTCCATTGCCACAAGCAACCTTTATACTGTCCTCATCTTGATAAATTCAATAAACAAGCAAAGGTCACTGCAAGGGGGTTTGAATTGTTAAATCTCATACTTTAGCAAATACAGAATCCTAACGTAGTTCTGAGGTTTACAGAAAAGAACTTGTGTGTGTACATGAAGTTACTATAATCCATTCTATGAAAATAAATACTGTACAAATGTAAATGTTCATAGATCTTCATATTTATAACTACTTCACATTTGTGGCTTAATAAGTTCACAGTAAAAACATTTGCTTTTGCTATAACTAAAGGATCATTATGAAAAGCAAGTGATTGGATTGTTTATGATAGAGATCTATTAAACAAGGTCACAATGCTAATAAAATGCAGCCTGCTGCTACTTGAGGTTCGCAAGTGACTGAAATCATCCTTAATGAAGAAAACCAGAAAGTTCTATTTTATAACCATTTCTTAACAGATCAGAAAGCGTTTCTGCTCCAGTTAATCACCTGCGTTTGGAATCTTCTTCTTCTGCAGCTGCTCTGGAAGTTTTGTATTTTTAGGTAAGGATAAATACCGGGAGGTCGAGGTGGAAGCCTGTAAAAGAAATAGAAAACATTCAGATGACAGAAATTCCATTCACTGTGCATCAGAACCTAAATATTTATGACAAAACTAGATTTTTAAATATACTTTTAGTTATTTGTGCCAACGTTACTTTTCCAGACACTGTACCGATGGTGCTTCAACAACCAAGTCCCTTCCAAACACAATGCAGATCAAAACAAAAGGAAGAAAACAAATAAGTCCATCAGTAAGGTGTGAAAGCCACTGGTCCTTAAAGAAAACTGGCACGCTTGTCTATAGAAGTTATTCATCAGAAAGATGTGGCCTATCTGGGCAAGGAGAGACACTAAAATGTGACAATCTAAGTTTTGTTTCAGTAAATCTTAAAACAGTAGAATAACAAAGTATTACAAATCAAGTTACTAATATTTTGAACATTTATCTTTAGTTTCTAGAATTAACTCTTAATGGTCACTGCTGCATATCCAACATAGAAATGCTTTCTCCTTTTCACACACCTCTGATGATCCAACACAGAATTTTATTGAAAATAAAAGCCTGTCATGTTATCAACAACCGTGTCGCTGCCAATAGTTTGGCTTATCTGTTGAGAAGTCTGTGCCTAGCTGGGGCGCAGGGAAAACAACATTGTGAATGCTCACACCCATCAGCCCTGAGGGTGACATCATCTGCCGTCTGCAGTTTGGACCCTGGTTTTCTTGGGAGGCACAAATGTCATCCTGGGCCACATGACTGTCACAGGCCAGTGGACTGTGCAGCACTGGGGTCTCGGGAGCTTCAGCCCCTAGAGACAGCACAGTTCTCCTAGTCAGTGCATGCATGATGTTCTCACCACAAAATCATTCAACAACATATCTGCAGAGTGTATCTCAGCAACATGCACCTGTCATTGTATCACTACCCATTCATGCAAAACTTGTCTAGCCTTTCTGAATGGCTAGATCATGACTTAATTATGTCTACTAACTTCCCTGTCAGGGTTTTAAAACATATATATGTATACATGTCTATTACATATATATATATTTATCTTTATTTTATGTGTATTGGTGTTTTGCCTGTAGGTATGTCCATGTGAGGGTGTCAGATAACTTGGAGCTGGATTACAAACAGTTTTGAGCTGCCATGGTGCTTGGAATCGAAACCGGGTCCTCTGGAAAAACAGCTAGTGCTCTTACCTGCTACGCCACCTCTCTAGCCCCAAAACATATAAAATTTCTCCAAAGCACTTACTGTATTCAAGAATAACATAATGTATATTTTGTTGCTGGAAGTTTTCTTCTTAATAGCATAAGAACCTGTACATTTTATTCTCCAATGGATTCCATGTGTCTAAGACTGGCAATAATATGCAATGAGTAGAGTGTTGTAGGCTTGTAGATCCTGCACATTGGAGGTAGAGCTGAGAGGATGGAGAGTTCAAAGGCATCCTTGGCTAGATAGTGAGTTCAAGACCAGCCTAGATCACATAGACTTTCAGAAAATGAAACGGAAACAAAAGAAATAATAGAAAAGGAATCAACTATTAATTGTGTCTTTTTTCTTAAGGTATGTCTTACTACACTGTCTAGGCTGGCCTCAGCCAGTTCTCCTGCTCTGGCCTGTGAAGCCCAACTCTACACATGGTAACATGACTGTATAATTTATTCCATCCCTGGATATCTGGAATTGGTCCTCAGCAGCCGCTCGTCCAGCAGAGCCAGAGATTCTTCCTGTCAGCTGGTTAGCAGAGCAGCTGAGGGCACTGCCTTGGAAGTCTTGTGGTTCTGAAGGGAACAGTTACCCTGCGCTCGCGATTCGAGCTGTGGTCCTTCCTGAGGCTTTCCCGAAGGCTGTGCCGCCTGCGGATCAGGATCTCCTTGGCTTGCCTCTCACTTGTGTCTGCTGTCAGGTTGTGCCGGTTATACGATAAGGTCTGAAATGACAATGCACGTGGGACATGTTTACCAAATGCTCAATCGGTTCTCCTTTGCTTTTGGGGGGAGAGGGGTTTACACCAGTGAAGTCATCTCCTTTTTGGGCCAAAACCAAAATTAAAACCCATAGTCTCAAAGTTAACACTCAGATTTTGAAAGAATTAATTCTACTGTAAGTCAGAGAGTATGTTTTTCTTTATTGAAAAGAGTGGCTTTTGTAAATTAGAAAAGCAATTTAATTCATGAATGCCTTCTCTGCTTTGTATGTGTCCAGCCATGGTTAATAGTAAAACAAAAACCATTTTCAAATACAATCTCTACTGAGTAGTACTGAGTAGAGACTGTGGTCATAAATATGAATTATGTTGACACTTGGCTGGCACCCCATGCTTCTGACTAATTTCAGGACCACCACAGTGAGACTCTGTCACCTCCAGCAGCTGTCACCTCTATATGAAAGCTATCTGGGTCATCCCACACGGAGCATGCTTACTGATAGAGTTTGTTTCCTGATAGAATCAACATGAAGGCCTTGGAAATAATCCATGTCCTGAAATATATCAGGCCCCCCACACCAATGAAAAGATGATGTGGTATAGGTCTTCCTTCCCTCTTGGGAAATTTACTATCTAGTTGGACATCTGAGTCTAATAAAATCACGAAAGCAAATGCTCAATCAAATGCACCGCCTAAGCCCCATGTGTATCAGATGTAGAATAGGGCTGAGATAGAATATGGTGTTTCCTGGCAAAAACTTAAACATGGGAGGCTACCAGCCAGCTAACAGGAAGCAGGAGCTAGCTCTAAGTGTAGAGACATAGTGCACACTGCACAGGCCAGATCTGAGGACAGAATCTGTTGTTCCACGAGAGTCTGAAGTGAGCCGATGGATCAGATCATGTTGGACAAAGTGGAACTTGGCAGTGGAGGGCCCAAGTTACCCTGGAAACAACTGTTCTTTTGTTTCTTTTCAAACAGGGGGCTACTGGCTTTGAAAGAATTTTAAAGGAAGGGGTGGAACAAGACCAACATGGAGAAAAAGGTGACAGACTGACAGACCGCCTGCTACGTCTACAGGTGTAGACTCTGGAGAAACGAGGATCGCCTCTGCCAAGCTGAGTGTGCCTCAGTTTCTTTATCTGTGAAATGGAGACAACAATAATTCTGAGCACTGTGAGGAGCTCAAAGGAGTTAAGACAAGCAGCTGCTCTTGTCTGAAATGTCTCCCACATTTTGCTGTGGGGCCTTGAGGTAGGACCCCAAAGTTTCTTCCTGACTGCAAAAGATTACCCTGCATGTCCCTCTTGAACATATATTAATTTCTCCAATGCTGACCTCTCTCAAAAAAAGTTTACAAATTCAGGACAATCTCAACTTTCTGCCACCAGAAACCATTTGTGTGCTGTTACTGTATTTCCTAGAGTTCCATTTTTTGACATCTGGCTATTCTCATACGGGGGGGGGGGGGAAGGCAACATACAAAAAAAATCCATTCTCAGCACAAAGAGAGGGAGAACCCAGTGGCAGCAGCCATCATAAGCCTTTTGCTGATGTCCTGAAACGCACTGTTCACTCCTCCAAATCCTGACCTATCAACCACAGCATTAGATACAAAATTACCCATTGTGCATCACCTGTCACTGAAGCTTATTAAATATCTAATATATATTCTGCTTTATTTAACTGTCCTTAATTTACTGTGCTTAACACCTCCACCTCCCTTCCACCCCTCGTTCCCTTCAACGCCCCAACCCTAGGTGGGAGAGAAAGAAGGTTAGAGGGAGAAGGGAGATAGGTCTCTTTGAGCTACTTCCTGCTGATTAGGGTTGCTGGACTCTTTGGGAGTGATACCAGTCTCATTAGAAGTCCAGCAAACCAGCAAACCAGGAGACAGCAGCAGGAAGAACAAGCAGCAGTTTGGGGAGCACCAGCAGCTAAATGACAGTTAGCAAATGGTAAGACTCTGGGATCATTGGCATATTATTAACATCATATTAACATCTTATCACTTGAACATTAATACAAGGTTGTTAACAATGGAAATATAGTGAAAGAAGTGGCTCAGAAGATATGAAGAAAGAAATTTTAGCACTTTCTGAACAGTTGATACATTCACAGTCTAAGCTATAAGATTTAAAAAGAATCATATTGCATTATCTGTATGTGTGTATGGGGGGCGGGTATGTGCAGATGCCCAAAAAACACTGGATGCCTCTGGAAATGGAGTTACAGGTGATCATGGGTCACCCTACTTGGGTGCTGGTGGAGCTTAGGTCCCCTAGAAGAGCAGGACATGACATCCTCTTAACTGCTGTGCTATGTCCCCGACCTACAGATGCTTTCATACATAAAAACAATCACCTCATTTCCTCACACCTGGTCAGCACATCACTCCTATCTCTAAAACTAAAGCATCAGAATCCCTGGGCCTTTGATGCTTCACTTGAGGTGTCTAGGAGAACTTAGGGAGTCTCCAGATGGGATGCTGCAAGGAGAACAAGAGTGGACTCTTGTCCTGAGCGATGCTCACTAGGACCGACATCTATGGAGGAATCTATTTACTATGCCCAGCAGGAAATCCTATTTTTAGCCAAGATAAAGTAAGTATTTTGATGTATAAATTTTTCCTACCCGCTGACGGATTTGATAGAGATTCCTTGATAATATCTCTCTAATTTCATCCAGTTCGCCTGGTGTAAGCTTCCTTAGTTTTTCTTCACGGCAATCGCTGTAAAAATTCAGGGGAAAGTGTATCGTACCTTGTGAAATATTTCAGAATCATTAATTCCTTCTTTAGTGTCATAACATCATTACTTCAGAGTAAGATTTTGGTTTAAAAAGGAGCGATTAGGGATTGGTAAATATTTTCAAACATTCTAAATATTTTTAAAGCACTCACTTTTAGAATAAGTTTCTAAGAATTATTTCAGTGGTAAAACCATTCTTAGTAAGTTTAACTGTGCACGAGGTTCTAGAGTCGCCCCCTAATGTCGTGTGTTGTAGTCCAGGCTGGTCTGCAGCTCACCCTCCTGAGACCGTGGCCTCAGTCCACCCTGACTGCAGGTGCATGCTACCACAGCCAGCTCAAGTGGCTAGTTTTAAAAGAATGACTCACAGTGTTATCTCTTCATTATTCCTAGCAGAAAGTAATCAGAATTGCTCATAACAGTAGTAATTTAATTTTATTAAGGCTTATCACCAGGGATTCTGTATTGAGTTCTTGTGGAGTGACACAGGGCTCTATAGTCTTTAATATTCCCAAGGTGTTTCCATGTTCAGTCAGGGCTGGCAATCACAGCATCCAGTCCACGTCTGTCTTCCTCAAGTCTAACTATACTCCTGAGAATAGTCAATAAGGAAACAGCTACATTCTATCTATGGTCATCGTAGCAAGCCTAACACACCTCGAAAATATCCCATTTGATAAGGCTAAGAGAATTTTAACACACTTTCAAACAGTACTGAACTTTCCAAAGCTAATTTGACAAAGATCCTAAACATGCCTATATTTGTCATTCCCAATATAAACAACATACAGTAGAAATGTAACATAAAACACAACACTCGTATAATACACACAGAGTTCTGACTTTAAACAGAATCTCATCCTGTTGTGAGTTCTTAAGCCGCCACCCTAGGATTTATATCAACAATACTATTTATTATTATTATGATTATTATTTTATTATACTGTTACCATTACAGGTTTCAGAACGATACCAATGTATACTTATTGAAATTAGCTTCACGTTGCAAAGTGATACTCACTTGAGAGATGCAAATGAAGGGACTGTGCTTGTCATCCCTGTCTCCGCCATCTCAATGGCATGTTTTATCTCAAGCTTTTTATACAAGGACACGATGCTGGACTTGGGCTGGTTTTCCCTAATCAAAAGCTTCCGAAGGTATCTGTCATCAAATTTCTTAAACCTACAAATAAGTAGTCAGAATCTAAATTAAGTAAATTGAATTAAACCAATTAATTGAATTATTCTTAATAATTCAATAAGAATAATTCTTATTTTCATTGAATAAGGAAAGTACTCCCAAGTAAAAACTTAGCAAAACTGAACCAGTCTTACCCATATTTTTTTTCAAGACAGGGTTTCTCTGTGTAGACCTGGCTGTCCTGGACTCACTTTGTAGACCAGGCTGTCCTTGAACTCACAGACTTCCCCCTGCCTCTTCTGCCTCCAGAGTGCTGGGATTCAAGGCATGCACCACCACTGCCTGGCTCCACATGTATATTTTTCTACATGCTTTTGTGTGTGCATATATATATAACTAACAAGTGTTCAAACTCAACCTCTCGTCCTAACCTCTCCCAACCTCCACTAGATCAAATTCTTTGGCACCCTGCATAATCTTTCTCTTCTATATTCCATGTTATAGGATGAAGGGTACCAGCAAAAGTTCCCATGTTGAATTCCTAATTCCCAGTACATCAGACTGAAGCCATATTTGGAGATACGATCTTCACAGACATGATTAAGTTGAGATGAAGTCATCAGGGTGGGCTCTCCTCAGTGGGACCAGCACACTGGTTAGGCACAGACACACAGAGAAATACATCTAACTAAACACATGACCAACTAACATTCCATAGTGTTCAATCAGCCATCACTGTAAGTTCTACCATCAAAATGCAGCCAAAGTGTCATCATCTCCAGGACCTCGAGTACCCACTGTGGCCCAGATGTCATTGCTTTTGTTTATTTGTTTTTGTTTTGTTTTTTGGGACTCTAATACTGATCTGGGCACCTACTAGTCATCACTGCCCCTATTGGGTATTCTCAGAAACTAGAGTCTCTGGTGGAGATGCCACTTGAGTAATAGCATGATACCATAGTCTTGTGGTTGAGTGTGGGTCTGCCCCTCTGTGCAGTAATGGCCACTTGGGTCCTTCCTAGCTCTGACCCTTGCCGCCTGTACTCTGAGGGTCTTTACAGTCATTATTCCAGCTACTAGGAATGCTTTTGTACATAGCCTTCATGTCTCTCAGCAACTTTCAGTAGTAATTATCTCAGAAGAACCTGCTTGCTATGCCCCAAATGCAACTACTTCCACCCTGTTTGCCCTCCACCTCTCCCACTGCTCGGATGTATTTTTGTACACAGCGGCTATCATTCTGTAGATATGGAGTCTTCTTTTACACACTACAATCTATAGTCTAGCAGTCAAATGTGAAATCAGTACTATAGGGGTTCCTCCTCACCCCTGCATCACCAATGCAAATTGCTAAGCCAGGCACAGTGTAAGCTTGTGTAGTATAGATGTATTGTTTGGCTCCTGTGCCTTTCTCTATCCACATCTGCCAAAACCCACCAATAGTTCTCTTGTCACGGTCTACATGAACTTTGCCTTTTTCCCAGACACTGGGATCAATAATGTTACTTGTTTTGGTGCATAGCCTCCTCCTGACATAATGACAAATGACAATGATCAAAGAGGTTTGCCACTGAATCCCAGATTCCCTCATAGCCACACACCATCCTATCTAGAAAGTGGTATGAACCAAGAACAACAGCATGAGAATGGAGTCGTTGCTTTACCCCCATCATATGTGGCAAGCTGGGGCAGGATCAGCTCACTACAGCAGAAAGAACAAGCCCAGCCCACATTAGCCCAGCCCAGTCCCATCCACATGGGACTTCTGGACACATGCACTTTAATAATAAATGGCTGCTAATTCGATCAACTGGCTTTGTGAATGGCTCGTTATGCAACACCACATGCCAGCGTATAAGTAAAAAACAACATTCAATAAATATTTGTTGAGAAATAAATATGTACCAACAACCCAAAGAGGTTTACTGGCACACCTGTGTCATGAGTAGAACCAATGTTAACCCACATTCTTGTCACTAGTCCTTTGTTCTAAATACTGGAGGGTTCTGTATAATTAAAGAGCCACCCTGAATACCCCATGCTAGGGAACCACTGCTATACAAAGACTGCGCCTACTCTTTCCGATGTTAATTTTGAATTTTGTGTCAGGCTCACTGAGCCAGGATTCTCAACAGTCATACAAAGTCTCTAGGGCTCTTCTTGCATGACTATTATTGCTTTAGATTTTTACTGGAGGTAAACAAAAGGGAGAGTGAACTTGGATAGGAGTGGCAGCTGATTTCTCCTTCATGGGGACTGCGTGTTTTCTTACATTTTCTTATCACTTTACTTCCCCTTCACGCCCCTGCCAAGCTCCACAGAGGTGTTCTCTTTCACATCATCAGACTCCTGGTCACTGGGCCTGAGCGATGTCTCCCTGCATCACCTTTCATTCTGTTCTCAAATGATCAAATCACGTGCCTCGAGAATTCTCGAGGACCAATAGGATTCTGTAACACCAGGTCTTTGTAATTAAGGGAAAGATGTCCAACATGATCAACCCAAAACTTCTTTTTGTATGTTCTTCTCAGTGGTGTCAATCGCTCTGTGCACACCAGGACGGTTATGTGCAGAACTGATGTGAAAATAGCTTGTGTCAGCACCCAGTCTCCCACATCCACTTTTCTGGTGGTTGTGCAGTCTACATGACAATCAAAAAATGCTTTGAAGTTTGTGAGGTGGTTGAACATGGAAATGTAAAATGCTTGTGGGTTAATTAAAACTATAACTATTCCTTGTTGATTTTAAAAAGTCATAACAAAACATTTGCTTCCAGACACACATCAGACATGTTAGCTCTCCTCTTATTCATGCTCATGGTCCAGCTGTGCCTTCCTCTAGAGGTCTCCCTGAAATATATTCATGGACGTCCGAGACACGAGCCCCTGACACATGGCTTTCTCTGACCTTCACCTAGGTTCCACTTCAAACCCACATGATCACAGACTCACCATCCACTTCTTGTACTGACAAGGTTGTTTTTGTGTTTGGTTGGTTGGTTGGTTGATTGGTTGCTTGGTGGTTTTGTCGTCTTTTGTTTGTTTTCTGTTAATTTGGGGTTTTGGTTTGGTTTGGTTTGGTTTTTGTTTGGTTGGTTGGTTTTGTGTTTTGTTTTGTTTTGTTAATCTGATACAAACTAGAGCTATTTAGGAAGAAAGAACCTTAATTGAGAAAGCGCCTTCATAAGATTGGCATTTCTTGATTAGTGATTGATGCAGTACAGTACAGCCATCTGAGTGCTGTACCACCCCTGTTCATGTGGTTCTGAGTGGCATAGAAAAGCAGGCTGCGCCAGCCCTCATGGGGCAGCTTGGGAAGCAATATCCTCCAAGGTGTCTGCTCCTGCCTTGAGCTCCCACCCTGACTTCCTCTCAAAGTCCACTGAAATGTATAACATGAATTAATCCCTTTCCTCCATAAGTGGCTTTGGGTCCTGGTCTTTATCACAGCAACAGAGAGCCAAATAGGACAGCAGCTCTTGTCCCTAGTGATGCCCCGGGGTGCCGACCTAGTGTGTGCCTACACGTTTGTACTCTCGGATGCACAAAAGTGAAGAAACGCGAAACACAATCCTCACTTTTGAAAGGAAACACGCTGTCTGCATTATTCTCCTCATTCATCACATTCAGAGACTTCTGACAGGACTCTATAGAATGGGAAAGGTGACCGAGTTGAAAGGGAGAAGATAAAACAACAGGAAAAGAGAAAAAGAAAGTCTGTCCTATGGGTTTAGCACATAAAAGGGTCCATTTATGTGAAGAGATTCCTAGACTGTATAGTAGGGTTAGAGAGAGAACAAGGCAGGCACAGTGGGCTAGCTTTAAATCCACCACCTCCAGGACAAAAATGAATGCTTCCCAAGAGAAATGGCAATTTGTTCAGAGTTTCACAGTGCAGTCTGTTTACTCTGCCTTACTGTCTTGTGCTCCCAGGTGGTTAACTGCTATTCTGCCTGTACAGACATCTTCCTGGATTTATGAAATACTGCTGAGCTCAAGGGACCTTCTAATATCCATGAACATGAGCAGTGGTTTATGCTTTGTAATTGCTCCAGCACTAATGTCTTTGTAACTCACTGCATTCCTTTAGGATCTCTCTCTCTCTCTCTCTCTCTCTCTCTCTCTCTCTCTCTCTCTCACACACACACACACACACACACACACACACACATCTCCACTTTCAATCACACACACACACACACACACACACACACACCTGCCTACTATTTGACTGTTTGCCTGTATCTATTAAATAATTTGATGGCCAAGCCTGTGCCACATATTTCTTACATAGCCCAATATCATCTACATGTGTGAGCAAACAGAAGCATTCAAAATTCTTCCACTTTAAATACATAGATCATCAGGCAGCCACATTTGTATCAATGAGTGAATAGTGGAGTAAAATTTCTGTGAGTGGTTTAGAAAGGAAAAGCAGGAGGAAACATGTCAACACAGTCTAGAATGTGCCCCTCTATCCCTTTGACCTCATGCTTCAGCTTAAACTCTGCTTTTTTTTTTCAAAAGTCTAGTCTAGCCTGTGATATGTACACAAATGTTCACAGATCTATCTATAAGAAAAGGGACCTGTTGGTACCATTAGCCACTTCCCAACATGGCTGTCCAGAGGACAGGATACCCACCATGGGCCCCCATTAGCCACTAAGGGTAGATGCTGAGCCCCGTGTTTCAAATGTAGTGCCAGAATCTCTTCACTCTGTCTAGTCTATCTGATCTCATATCTCATATCTAGTCAGTTGTTTCCACCTCAATTTGTAACAACCATGAAGACAGGTACCAAATGTATCAGACCACCAACAGAGCCTTTTGTAAGAAGTAAGTTCATGCCGGGAAATGGTTATACGCTTTTAATCCCAGCACTCAGGTAGCAGAGGCAGCTGGATCTCTGAGTTCAAGGCCAGCCTGGTCTACAGAGTCAGTTCTAGGACAGCCAGGGCTACACAAAAAGCCCTGTCTTAAAAAACAGCAAAAAAAGTTATTTCGTGTGTGTGTGTGTGTGTGTGTTTGTGTGTGTGTGTGTGTGTGTTTGTGTGTGTGTGTGTGTGTGTGTGTACGTGTATGCACACCTGTGTATTTTCTATAAATGTAATCTTCAGGTACATGAATCCCTCTATGTAAGAGCATAATTTTTGTTTGGTTTGTTTTCTACAGGTCCTATGTATCTCTGCCTCCACTATGCCCCTCATCCTTATGTGGTAGAACAGACAGTAACAAAACCCTTGACCTTTGAAACATTGACAGGACTCATGGTTGCACTGCAGTGAGGAATGGCCACAAAGGTTGACCCCAGCCACTGGATCTGCATGGACAAACTGTTTGACTGCTTCCGAGGACTTTGGTTAAGGGTGACAGAAGAAATCTGGTTTTTTAGTGGTCTTTCTTTCACCTTGCAGACACTGAGGGAGTAATTTTGCCTCAGGGGTGAGCATGGAAGCCACTGGTAGTTAGTGGGTCTCCCCTAGGGAAAGTGGAGTGGGGCTCTCATCTGCTAACTTGGAGTCTCCTATCTGTGGCTATTCATATAGGGAAACAGGGGAATGAGCTCCTGCCTCATTTATAACTTTATATCTCTGCTGTAGCTAAGATGTTGTTGTAGTTGGCACAGTCACTAAGTAGCTTAGGTTGCCCTTGAACTCTTGTACAGCCTCCTGCCTTATCCTGTGGGGTTCTGGGAATACAGCCATGTATCACTGTGCCTGTCTATAGTTTAAAAAAAAAAACACAGTAGCACAATATAGGATTCCCAACAACTCAGTATATCTTGTTTCTAACAGTGGCCCACTTTGATAGGATGTTGCAAAGATTCTTACTTGTCTCTCCAGAAGTTGTGACCCCAGTGTCCACAAACATCTTCAATCCCAGTCTTCACATGATCAAAAAACTAAAACGAAAGGAAAGAGAGGTTATTTGATGATCTGCTTTTTCTTGCGATTCATCAACTTCACTCTACTGACATCATGTCTAACTCCACAGTTTGTTTTGTTGAAAGCAGTAAGTCAATTATTTATCTTCAATTGTCTGTTTGTTGGGCAGCATTTTCTTTTACTTTGTTTGATTACAAGAAATAGCCGGTAGAAACATTGTCAGGTTGATGCTTTCTTTCCCCTCTCCTGGTTCACGACTTCAGCAGGCTTGGACTGAATACCATGAGGTTATGACAAGTCTGCCTTCCATCAGAGACCTTCCCAAGGCCTCCCCATCCCCTTGAGCCTTCTGCTCTTCCCTTCCCTTTCCAGAAATGCACAATCACACAGGACTCTTTTCCTCTTTACCACACATTTGCTTTATTAAGCTGTTCATGAGTCAGCACCCACCCGACAGTGGATCTCTTCACTGACAGCTTGCTGCTTCTTATTGGATCTCTTAACATCAAGAAATTCCACCAGTGGACGGATGGTTATTCCCTGCACACACACAAAAAAAAAACATTGTGTAAATAAATAAACAAGTCTTCTTATAAGAAAAAAGTTCAGCCATAGCTTATCATCTCCTAAGAATCACCGACCATCAAGAAAGCTAAACTATAAAATACTAAAGGTAGGATTGTTGTATTCCTATCTTTCTTTTCCACAGATGTCTTATTTTCAGAAGACTATTTTCATGTAAAATAGATGCCAAAAATGGAAGAAATTAGAAAGTAACTGTAAGAGCCAATGAAGTTCAGTGGAATTGGCTACTTGCTATATTACTCAGAGAAAAACTCTCCAGTGATTCTTCCATTTGCTCATTCTACTGAGACAATTTTCACCAACCTGCTTCTGCAAGCCTGTCGTGGACTTGAGCATCAGAACATGAATGTGGACATCGAAGGATCATGGCTCTAGGATTTTGGATCTAAAAGAAGGTCATCTCTATCCCAACATATTTACAAAGTAGGCAGAAGAGGAGTGACCGACAGACACAGGGAGAGAGCCAAGAAAGCACTTCAAACCTAGGAAGCACTCATCAGGAATCTTGAAAGGTCTTGGCAATCTTCTCCTGGCAGAGACTTCAGGACAGTCAATGAGCAACAGTGGGAAACAGTGCAAGGACAATCTAGGCACAGTCAGGAGTTAACTTGAGAAATGGAGACGATTGTAAGCTGTTAAGTAAACCAGGGGCAAAGGGAAATTCCATACTCTGGACAAAGATCTCTGCAAAATACCATAGTCAACATCTCACTCAGCAATAAAACATTAAAAGCATCACTGTTGCACTCTGCACAGAGGGCAGAGGTCACTGGGTTCCGGGGTCCAGCACAGCCTTATTAGTTTGTTCTCCAACCAGAGCCAACAGAGAAAACTCAAGACGTGCTGGCAAGAACTTGTTGCTAGCAGATAATTTGTATCCTTGTTCTAAAACTTAAGACAATCACTTTCAGATCAAAATAGCAAGAAAATGACTAGTATAAAATCAACACACACCATCCTTCTCATATGTTATTTTAAAGGGTATTAGCAATAATCCCATGATAGCAATATTTATTTTATTATGCATTACATCATATTATGGCTACAGGGTGTGTTTGTGTAACTAGTATATACTACTATATAATATGACATATACACTAGGAGAAACTATGTACATATTAAATTCACATGATAGATACATTTATGTATACATATCCATATATATAAAGCCTTATGACTATTGCATAAAACCCATATGTAAGGAATTGTAACACTTAACTGAAGGATTTTAGAAATATTTGAAATATAGAAATACATTTAAATTTCTAAATAGGATAATTATATTACAAAGACAATTTTTCTTAACTAACATTTACACACAACATACTATAATAATCTATTGCCCAGAATGTAAAAAAGAACTTGAGCAATCTTTAATCTAAAAGAGTAAAGATAACCAGAACTTTTTTTTCAAAAAGGAAAATATAGGGGAATTTGCAGACACACACAATCTACCAGCTATGTGGTGATATGGGCACCACAAGACTCAGGAGAGGTGGTGTGCAGGAAGAACATCGGGTTCTTGCTTGGTGATGTGGTTTTCCCAACACACATGGAATGGAGCGCTGCCTGTGGATTTCTTGGTGAGAGGAAGAATTATGTTGAAGTATATTGTCTGACATTTGATTTCCATTTCATGTATCCATCAATATTTAGATGTTTAAGAAAAATCACTGGGATGAGCTAAGACAAGCCCAGGATAACTTAGAACTCACTATGTAGCCCAGGCTGGCCTTGAAACTGTATCAATCCTTCTGCCTCAGCCTCTCAATTGCTAAAATTGCAGTTGTGATCTATCACAATTAGCTTGTCTTTAGGTCTTCAAGGATGGTTTTGATAACATAACACACACACACACACACACACACACACACACACACACACACACACACACAC
>CAJQZJ010032438.1:1610780-1631473 GCA_907164525.1 Lophiomys imhausi
ACACACACACACACACACACACACACACACACACACACACACACACACGTGTGTACTTCATATAACACCCATAAAATACACACATACACATAAACTTATCACTGGCCATGTTATCTTTTATTAGGTCATTCTCACATTAAAACCTCGATCTTCAAGATCATAAATCATGTTGCCCAAAAAATATTCACTTGGGATTGAGAGAAACAGACTGGCAGCTCTAAAGTCTTCCCTGGCCGTTGGCTCCCAGCACTTACGACCTGCACAGTGTTCATGTGACTCTGTTAGATGTCTGTCTTCCAATAAACAATATGTTTCTCCATCCTGGGCTGTAGAAATCTGACCATATTGCTCTTTCTACAATCAAATGTATGGCTGAAGCTCTCATCTTAGAAAAACTGAAATAAAAGCTATCTTTGTCAAGCGTTCCTTGCCTGTCACCCCTTCTCTTAGCAGATCATTGGCCTCAAGTGTCTATCTTTTGGATCTAGCTGCCCAAGGGGTCACCCTCATGGCAGACCTCCTGTGAGGATGGCCACTCCTCACTCACGATGCGGCTGCTTTTTTCTAAGTTCATGGAATCCTCTCTTTGAACACTTTCGTTGTTCCTTAGCTTCTGCCTCTCCCCTCCATGGCTCTATCATCACCAAATACTGTGTTTGCTCTCCTAGGATTAACTTGTTTCCTCAGCAATTTATCCATTCTCCAATAACGCTATGTGTCTAGGCTCAGCCCTCAGACCACTCCTAGTTTGTCACCTTTCCCTCATTATCTATGACTGATTTCTCCCCATCTCATTATCTAAAAGGGATCTCCACAGTGGGAGTCTCCCATCTACCTGGGCTCTATCATGAACTCCAGATCATCAGCTCCTGCACAGCTATAGAGAAATTATTTCCCACTCTACAAACCCAATAACACCCTATTATTCATCACTAAACTAACTTTGATTGCTCAATCAAAAACACTGGGCAATAGCTTTCACTGTTCTCTTCACATCCTAAATTGCTCACCATATAATTTTCCCTCTTAAAAAAAATGGATATTTGACTCATTTTATCTACAGCTATATTAAATATCCTGATTTCTATGGAATTCTACCCAGTTGGTAATGTCATGTTAATTAAATATAGTGGTTTGTTTTTTAAAAGAACACACACTGCAGGAGCCTCACAATATCTATACAACAGGGAGCATCATCAATTCCGTTTGGCAGACAACATCATCAAGTATCTATTACTCAGGCACCATCGCCCAGCTCATTGCCATGTTCCTGCGTGTACAAAGAGACTTTTACCAGGGGCATTCCTGAGGGTTCAAGCAATAAAACAATATTGAGAAATAGAATAGCACCACCCTCCACAGACGGTGAGAAATTCCTAAGCTCTTTTGGCCTCCTGTAAAGCAGACCATTACAGATTTACATGTTTTTCATGGGCCCTTTGTGTCACTTCCACGGAACCAAGTGCTAAGGAAAATTGACACAAACCCACACAGTTTTACTGGGTATTGCTTCTGCCATAAATAATAAAGACTGTCTTTGAGCCATCAGACAGATGTCAGGCACCTGCTTGCCTCACAGTAGGCACAAGGACATACATGACATCATCAATGTGCAAAGGTGACAGAGAGCTAATGGGTTGTTTTTACATTTAGTTCACTCATTTCCAGATAGCTACTGAACAGACTTATGGAATTCTTAGGATCTTCTGTACCACCTTATAGATAACGAAGTAATGATGACGGTGCTCTATCTTTAAAATCATGAGGTCAAAACTCTATGACAGGTATTGTACTGTAAATCTTCTCTTACAATACCTGAGAGGGAGATCCCACAATTTTTATCCTACAGCTAGGATAAACTGAGGCTGATAGAACTTAAATGGAACAAGGTCAAAAGAAAAGATCAGATTGGGCCAATTAAAGTCTCATTGTGTGTTCTGCACCTCACAGTCCCTAATTTCTAATATAATTTTAAAACATGACCTGTATATTGCATATAAATAACATTTCTGGTTTTGTTGAAAAGGAAATGAACTCAGATGTCTAGAAATCAAGATTGTTTACTCATTTGTGATTCCGTAAGTAATGCTACATTCAATGGCACGATAACATGCTACTCAAATTAGCAGCATGATTCAAGTAATGTTTAAATTATCATGACAAATTAAGATAGATAATAAATCATGTCACATGTATCCTAATTTTGCAGATAGTCAAGTATCTGGATAGATGAACTTATCTTTCAACAAATTCTGAAGTAAGGAGAAGGAAATAGATCTTAAAATTTAATAATGGGAGCTGCTGGAGAGACGGTTCAATGGTTAAGGGCACTGGCTGCTCTTACAAGGGATCCAGGTTTCATTCCTAGCACTTACATCATGAGTACGGGAAGGAGGTCATGGTCAAGCGGTCTACACACACTGCAACAGAACAGGAACATAAGTAGAATGTGGAGAGCCATGGTCATTCCTTTCCCATGGCTCTCAGAATGAATTTGACTCATAATGGGAAAGACTGGCCTGGGTGCTCTAGCATGGTCTAAATACTGACACCTAAAATGCACCTTCCCTAGAGGGTTAGTTAATTTTCCATGTCCACTAAAGCAGTCAGTGCATCCATGTCCACTAAAGCAGTCAATGCACGGTTCCTACCGTCTGTGGACTGAGCCCCTTCCTCTCCATTAGGGCCCTTATACATTTTCCCTCAAGCACCCACAGCACTTCTCCCTGTTTCTACTTTTGTCTCCCATATTTCACTCTCCCACCAAATCCTAGTGATGCCTGTTCAAAGCATGCTACTATCCAGCTACGAGCACTTCTTAATACCCTTCAGCTAAAAGCATACTCTACCTGATCCATCTGAACTCAGCAGTGTGTGCAGGTCTCCATCTCTCTGCTACAGTGTGCTCATCTGGGTCATCGTTGCTCATTTCCTATCTTGGGATTTTGTGTAAGCTCTTCCTTCCACCTTGGTATTCTTTGTCCAGGTAGCTGCTAGCATCCTTCCTAGTTTAGATTCAGCAACCACACATCATACCTTACATTCAATATCACATCCACAAAAGACCTTGCTAAACTTATATTTCTGTGTCCAATATAATCTGTCTACTGTGTGTTAAGTTCTACATTCTTACTAAGTGTCATTGTTAATAACGAAAGCATAGGACATGAAAGTCTAGAGTGGTGCTTTTCAGCATAACAAGCTGCCTGGGGTTGTTGCTGGTCTGTAGATGATTAGCTGCAAGTCAACAAAGAGATAACTATAGATTCCTATCTCCAATTTGTTACAAGTCAAAAGAACAAGCTTGTCTGTAATATTAAATATTCATACATGTTGTATGTGTCCTTAATCCCATAACTCAGGAGGCAGAGGCAGACAGAGCTCTATGAATTTATCTGCCTTGTCTACACAGTGAATTCTGGGCCAGGAGATGTTTTGGGACCTTGTCTCAAAAACAAAACAAAGAGTACAGAGGCATATAGTGGAGGGAGTTGAAAATTTTCTTTTATTTCTTGATTGAGTCTCAACCCCAAATAGACCAAATTATTGTAGATAAATCTGTATTAATGTGTTAATATTAATCATCTATACATGCATTCTATGACTAGTGGTATTTATTTTATAACACCTTTTTCATAGGTGATGTTCTGACTGTAGAATGTAGCTTGTACTATGTGTCATATCTTGAATTGCTGTCTCTCTATGAAGTCATTCTAGACACATTCTATACATTTTATAACTATGTGAAGCCCGTGATGTCTGGGGCAGAGAACTACTTCGTACTATAGGCACTTGAGAACTTGTGCTGGGGGCTGTGGTCCTCTGCTAGCGAGCTGGCTCCTCATCCCATTAGGGTGATGTGGTTCTATTCTTGTGTCTGGTACATGGGGATGATAGTGTCCGTTCTGCGAGAAGGAAAGCACTGTGCAACTTGGAGGGCTGAGGGGGATGACGAGGTAACCAACCACCAGGTCTTGGAAGAACAGGAAAATCTCTAGCCCCTTCTGCTCTGTAGTTATACACATCCTGCCCTAGATCATTGTAGTAAAACCCATGTAGAAAAATTGCTTTGTATCATATTTTATCCCAAAATGAACAACTTGAATGGCTTCTTGCAAATGTTCCATAAACACTGAAGAGGAAAGAAGGAGTCTGAGGAACACTCCCCCCCACAGAGCGCAGAGGACATGTGGGCTCCCCCAATTAAGGAGGGGCTTCAACTCAATATGAGTCCTAATACTATACTACAACTGTAAGGGAAATGGAAGTGTTCCACGTGTGTGATCATGTGATCAGCAATAGGCCACACACACCACAGGAAGACGAGAAGTGCAGTCGGTGAAGCCATAGCCCTTGTGACTCCGGAACTGAAAACATCAGTCACCTGGGTATGGTGAGACTGGGGCAAATGGAGCTGCTACTGGACTGCCAATTGTCTAAATGTATGGCCCCCATAGCCATGCGAAGCACATAACAGTTGCGGGCAGCAGCGTCTACACTGCCCTGTCCACTCCCTTATATTCTGTGCCATACTTCCCCGTTATTTTAGAACGAGCTCCTTATGCTCATGATAAAAACAGGTCACATACCCAACCTCAGGTGTGTGCTTCAGAGGATTGCGGAAAGCAGTGTTATCAACAGAGGTAACAGCTCTTGGCCCTGAAGATCTCTCATTGAGACGAATACAGAGGTGGACGTGATTTTGCTGACGGGGATGTTCCTGCGAAGGCCCGAGCCAATGTGTGTACTTGCATCTCTCACCCTCACAAAAATGCTTCTAAGAAATGGAGCATTAAAATAGACTATATCAGAGCTTGGGTCTGTAAGTGGGTTTGTGTAGGCACCGTGTGTGATGTTAACACAGCAAAGGAATCTCTGAAGACTGCCTTTCTCTGTGCATATTCTCAGCATCACTCACACATAGCCACAACCTAGCAAATACTGCCTTCCTTCAGTGAGTTGGGGGTGCTGAACACTAAACAAGAGCTTGGTATTTTTGAGGCTTCAGTCAGCCTCAGGCTCAGCACTTTACCCTGGGCTCATTTTCTTCTCTGAAAATGAGTTTGCTCTTGGGAGGTCATGAGGATCTTCAGCTCAGAGGACTGTTCTGAGCATGAAATGAGACAACACACATTGGAAAGCTCTAACCTGGCACCTGGAATGCTCTCCACCATGAGGTAACCACTGAAGGGAACTGGCATCATAAAGGTGTAGATGACCAATCTGTAAGGGGGTCATCTCCCCAAGCTAACAGGGTCTCCTGAGCATACATGGCCTCTCCTTACATCAGGAGGTCCGAGCAGAAGCTGACCTGACCTGTCTTGTGGAGAACTGACTAGAAGAATCTGCATGTGCTGAGGTGCTGGGTACCCATTGCCCACCTGGCTTTCTTGCAGAGCCTCATCTCATGGTGAAGATCCATCCAGTAGTGATAAGTTTCACAAAACTAACTAATTTCAGTTTTGGGGCCTTACTTTCCTTATCCAGAAACTCCTGGACTAAGAAACTCCTGGAGTCAGGCGGCAAGAAGGGTTCTGACAGTTAAGGGAACTGATACTTGAGATGACGCCATGGTTAAGGAATGTAGGAAACATTTACAAGTGGTCAAACAAAATTAAAATCATGCATTGGTCTCCCTAACTGTTTCCCTCCATGCCAAGGCCTTAAGGGTCAGGTTGCCTCAGGGCCCAATGTCTCTCCTTCTCCTTTGCGTGCAAGTCCGTTCTTCTCCTCTCTCAGGCACCAGCCCAGGGAGTCAGCAAAGCCTCCTCCTTCTCCACACATATCCAGAGAGATCCTTCAGGTTTCACGTTCAGAATGTACTTTAGGATCTTACATCTTTCTTGGCCACTACCAGGGTATGTGCAGTCTTCCTTGCTCTCTACTTTGAATTACCTTCCCTTGGCACAGCCCCATATAATGCAAGCCTTCACCACATCCCTGTCACCCTAGCCCACCGTATACTCTGGCCAAGAACATTCTGCTGCCAGGAAACAAGATCTCCCTCAGCACATATGCCTGGAATGTTCTTCAGCTTGGTTAACAGCTCCACCAGGTCCTACAGGCCTTGGCTCAAATGTCATATCCGTCACCTTTCCCTTCAGTGAACAACAATTTAGAGTTGTGACCTATTTATTCTCTGTCTATGGCACCCTCTCCATCCCGCCTTGTCTCAGTTATTTTATAACATCATCCTCCTTTAAGTATATTCCATACTTTGCTAATAGGTTTCTCTCCTAGCATATGCCACCCTCCCCTGGCCTTTGACAAGAGTGGAAGTTCTGCGAAGACAAGAATATATCCTTATATTTTGTTCAAGTAAGAATTCTAAATTCTGAAAGCAACACACAGAGCAGAAGAAAAGACATATTTGCTAAATGAACATCCACAGAGCATAATCTGAGAGATGTTGACTAAGTTGCTTACTGCCTCCCCACAAAATCCTGGAGTCACTATGTCCCCCTTCCCCCCCACAACATGCTGGACTCACTGTGTCCCCCGTGTCCCTGCTCTGGGGAACGGAAAGCAGTGTCGAATAGCTGCTGGAAGGTCATGGCTCACAAGCAGCACTTAACAAGTACAGTTATGAGGTCAGAGAGCAAGGCAAATGGCAAGGCTTAGCGTGTGCGCTTCATCAGTTTCCAGTAGTAAACACCTCTCCCTGAGCTGAGTTTCCCTAAATAACTGTTTCCTCTGTGGGGGCCAAGTGATCAAATTGGACTCTCCTAATGTGCTGCACAATGCAACACATGAACCCTGACAGGAAATATCATGTTCCTCGTTTGGATGACTCCCAATGCTTCAAAACACCTTTGCCACTTCACATCCACCAACAGCATTCATTTGGGTAATCAGAAAGCGCTTGTTGTCTCCTGAGGAGAGCGGAGGTGATCAGAAAGCGCTTGTCCTCTCCTGAGGAGAGAGAGCCACACTCTTCTAGCAGAGAGAGCCACACTCACCAGGATGAAGACGGTGAAGAATATAACAACAATGGCGGCCGTGATGAACAGCTTCTTTCTGGGAAACACGGAAGCAGGGAGGAGAAACACCAGTGCGAAACAGATGGCACCTCGGAGCCCTCCGTAGGCAATGATGAACTGGTCCTTGAAGGTCAGCGGAATTGTCCGGAACCAGTTAATCACTTGGGTCAGGACAAAGACTCCTGTGGACAAAGAAAGACCCAGAGAAAGCCCACTGTGGGGTATGGACAGGACTGAGGATTCTGAGTCTCTGTGACCACAAGAAAAGACCTGGGAGGCCCACCCACCCCCCTCCCAACCCTACACCTGTCCTTTGAATAATAGGGACTCTTGGGTTCTTGCTCTTATTGTGCCAGGATAGCATGGTTCTACCTATCAGAATTAGAAACAAGAAGAGAAACTAATTTTTACTGTAGAGTAAAAGCCTGGGGAAGATATAGAAGCACAAAGGAAAAGGGGAGAGAGAAAATAAAATGGGAATGAAAAAAGACCACGATTGGGGATAAAAGGAGAAGTCAGTAGAAAAAGAACAAGAAAATAAGAGGAGAACAGAGAGTAGATGAGGAAGAGGAAGAAATTAAAACAAAGGGGCAACAAAAGCAGAAAAGTGTCCCACTTGGTCAGTGTTACCGACTGTTCACTGAGCAAATGACTCATCCTTACCCAATGCTCGCCAGATCAGACAGAAGGCCAGGGTGAAGCAGACGAAAGCCCAGTTCCACTCGTGGTTCTTCCCAACGGTGGACACCCCCATGAAGATGAAGATCAAGGTCTCGCTGACGCTGCTCAGCATCTTCATGAAGTACTTGATGGTCGTGTAGGACTTCTGGGACACGTTCTCCTCCACGTACTTATTCATTGTCATGGCACACGCCGTGATTCTAGAGGGAAGGTGTAGCTCCTATTTAAACATAGCCTAGATCCCAGTCAGAATATCAGAGGCAGCTGCTAAGCCCGACACAGTCACAATGCTTTCTGGAGCTCTAAATAATCCCTCTGCCTCCTGTGTGTGGCCTGTTGATTTTGTAAGTGAGCAGGATTTGCATGCAAACTTCAAAACACTCACCTTCTCTGGAGTTCATCAATGACCACGGATGGAAGCACCCTGCTCTATCCCGATTTCTAGTGCCTTCAGCCTGCCTGTTCTACACCCATATTCTCTTAACAACCCAGGGTCACCATCACCATCAACCCTTCTTACAGCATCCCAAATTTTAAAAGTCCAAAACAATTTGAAACCCACTAACATCCCAT
This sequence comes from Lophiomys imhausi, assembly GCA_907164525.1. Classification (NCBI taxonomy): domain Eukaryota; kingdom Metazoa; phylum Chordata; class Mammalia; order Rodentia; family Muridae; genus Lophiomys; species Lophiomys imhausi. Next base: position 1,619,015 of record CAJQZJ010032438.1, read on the forward strand.
AAAAGCAATTCTCCCGCCTGTGCATACTTCATTCCTATATTATCTAAAAACCTTGAACCATGAAATAAAATCCTAGACAGTGAGGCTGCACTGGGTTTCTCCCTGCCACTCTCCCTCACTGTATATGGAGACATATACCTTGGAATTTTCAATTCTTCCTCATGAACAACCTTTGGATCCACTCAGTTATTTCCTTATCGCAATGCCTGAGCTCTGGATGTCATTTCAAGTAGTCTATTGGGATTATTTCTATGAGATTCAAAGTAGGCCCCAAGAATTCCTAAATCAAAGAAGGTTTTGATTTCTTTTCTCTAGCATTTTCCTCACAACTCTGTGGCAACTGCGCCCTTGGCTACCACTCTTACGGTAGCTGTTTTGACATAACTTCTTGCGTACCCCAGAGAAAGATCAGCTCAGACAGCATGTTGGCAAAGTGGCATTGGCATTCCTCATCCACTTCCCTCAGGGGACCACCAGTTTCATATCCTCCCCTCACTCCATCTGGCATACACATCATACCTCGTCTGCCCATCACCTGCAGAGCAGGCTGCAGTCTTGAACATTGTATGCTTTGTGGACACACAAGTTCAAATTTTCCCAGGATATCACCTCACCCCCAACCAACCCAGATGCAACCCAGAGATTGAACTGGGGTGTGATGCAGGCAATACAGCCTGCACCAAGTCCTGTGTGAAGAGTTATGGTCCCCATTCAGTGCCAAAGGGCTTCAATGTCAGAATGAGCTGAGAGGGGGACAGAAAGATGATAGTGAAAACTGCCACAGCTGCCGCTGGTTGATGACCAAGCCAGAAAGCAACTGCAGGGCACCGTGTGTCTGGTTGAGCTCCAGAGCCACACCAAGACTCTGCCTGTGCAGTGGTCTTCCTTAACATAAGAGGCTTGTAAGGAAAGCTTCCTCCTATGACATCGAACAGTTGAATAGTGCAAACTTAGATGCTCTGCGATCATAGCCAACAGGTAGCCACAAGACTATGTTCTTGCAACAAACAGACCCATTCCTCACATAAAAGTTTTTATATTGTTTTTACATGAAAAGAAAAAAAATAGTCTATCTTTGCAAGGAACCTGTGTTTAGACACAGTGTCGCCAGCACCAGAACAAGTAAGTGTTTCTTTTACGTTTATATGGGTGAAGAATGTATAATTCATGCGGTTTCCAAAAGAAAGGGTGGCCTTTTAAATGAGCTATTAAAACTGGGCAACCTCCCACATAGCTGAGGGCTTACAACAAGGGTTCGTGTCTGGAGAACCTTTCCTAGGAGCCAGGACCTGAGTAAACTCTCTGTATGGGTTGTGTCAGCTAATCCTCATAACATGTTTACGAGGCAGGTTCTATTATCACCCCCACTTTCATAAATGGAAGAACAAAGGTGGACTCAAGATTTCACAGCTAGTAAATGGTGGGGCCTAGGTGCTCATCCAGGAAGTCAGTGCTGTTGTAGACCTGACCCTTCCTCCTGGGAGTTCTCAGTGAGCCCAGTGGCCTTGCAGGGAGAAGGCTTTACTCCTTTCAAGCCCTGATCCCCTCTACTCTCAAGTATAAGCTCATCTGCATTTGTCTTCCATGTCTCCTGTAAGAATTAGTGCTTCAAGGTCCACTTGCTTTTATTTCCAGAAGTCAAAATCAAGAGTAATTTTAACTGGACTAAAAATCGAGAGGCTGATGGACCTGGGCTCCTTCTGGAAGCTTCCAGGGGAAAACCTGACCTGTTTGTGCTCTAACTTCTCAAGGCTGCTTAAATCCTTGGCTTGTTACCCTGTCACTCTGCCTCTAACAGTGCCTTGATTCTGACAATGATTAACTCCGTGATATAAGGGACCTTGTGATCACACCAAACCCATGAGATTACTCATTGCAACCTCCCATCTCAAGAACCTAACTGCATTACGTCTGCAACCTCCCATTTGTCTTGGAATGTAAGTTATTAGCAAGGTCTATGAATTAGGATGTAGAAGTTCTTTGGGTACTCCTGGCTAATCACATTCTCAGAAATCCATATATATATATACATACATACATACATACATACATACATACATACATACATACTTTATATATACATACATACTTTATATATACATACATACTTTATATATACATACATACTTTATATATACATACATACTTTGGCTTAATAAGGCCCAATGTAACTGGAGATTGAATCTCAGGCTTTTACACACTAGGCAAACACTTATCACTGAGCATCATTTGTAGTATTCACTTCACTTGCAATTTCCAGACAAACTCTCACTAAGTTGCGTATGCTGGCCTTGACTTTTCTCTAATACCAGCCTTGGACTTTTCAGTTCTCCTGCTTTGCCCTCCAGGTAGCTGGATTTAAAGGCCTGCACCACCAAGCTCAGCTTACTTGAATTTTTAAAATCAAATCTCCCTCAGTTGTTTTTATTTTTAAAGGGAAACACCACCCACTATGGAGTTAAAGCTCTGTGCTTAGTCAGTCCAGACTCAATCCCTCCTCTTCTTGGCTTTCAAAGTTTCCACCCATCATTTGAAAAGTTTTTTTTTTTTTTTTTTTTTTTGCAGTACAGGAACAGTATTGTGTAAATGTGCTACCCACTCCTCCCCAATCATGATCGCCTTATTACTTAAGCAATAAGCAAATGATGAAGGCAAAAAGTTAATATTTAGTTCATGATGGGAAGCAGCTTAACAAACGCCAACCATTCAGACCTGATTGAAAATGTAGCCCTGACATAGGAATAACAAGTGAATTATTTTCTGCTATGCTAAATCACTCACATGGCCAGGAGAGACATCCATGCTGGCCAGACCCTGACTGTAATGGAACAGTTTCACTCCCAACAGCACTTCACGGGAAGAACACATTGGGTGAGTGATGTAGCCCTGGTACCCAGAAGCACCTTGCTTGGGAAGTACCTGTTCATCTACAGTGCTGATGCGTGGAAGGGGTTAGAGTAAAGTTTCCAAATATTGCCGTTCTGGTCTACTGTGGAAACTTGGTGCCCATGGCCAGTCACTCAAAGACTGGAAGGTGTTTACCCACCATGTAGATTTTGATGTTCTGGTGTGGCTACAGATCAAACTTTGTCACAAACAGCAACCTCACAAGGACACAAAACAACAAAGGAGCTGGTCGCTTAGGGAGATGCAGGTAATCAGTGTTGTGTGAACAGATAAGAACAAAACATCCTTAGCCCCTTCTGGCTGGTTACATTACAGAACAAACTGTTTTTAACCAGGCAGTAAATCTGCTTCCCCTTCATTTTTTTAGAATAATTGCAGTACACATACAAAGCTTGTGAGGGTGTGTGTACCAGTGCTGGACTTGCGTTAGCTCCATGGAAGCATCTGACTCGAGTGTGCATCCCTGGGTTTAGAGTGACAATCACCACACCAAGATAGCAGCCTAAATAGAGTATTCATAGTTTAGGGAACTCTAGTTGAATATCCTAACTCACCTGTCACTCAAAAATATCAACCTTTAGTATTCTCAGTGTGACTTAACTTGATAGCCCTCTTCATTGAGCCACACCTAGTCCATGCATATCTAAATTACTCATTTGTTATAGTATGCAATGTGATTATTAAAAGCGATTTTGTATCAACCTAAATTCTCCAAGCATCTACTGGTGAGAAATTCTGAGCTGCAGTCTACAAAGACAAAGGCAACTAGGGCACAGATCCAGCCTCCTAAAGCTCCTGGTCTAAGGGGAGAAGTAATCCTGAGGAGATCATTGCCACACAACACAGGGGATGTCAGAAGCAGGACCGAAAGGATATGTTGGCAGTGTCTTCATGACCTTTTCCCTTACACTCATGAACTCACAGAAGCTGTGGTTGCCCGAAGCAGAGATTAACACAAGCCCATACTCTCTCAAAGTACACGTTATGATTGAAGGAAAATGCAGTCTACAGCAGGCTACCTTCATGGGATGCTATAGTGGAGTCATGGCCTCCTACAGAAGAAGACAATCATCAAAGGAATTTTTTATTCACAGATAATCAAATGACAGATTGTTTAAGTAGAAACTGTCTTACTACAGAACTTCGCAAGACCAACCCAGTGGTCACTCCACCATGGAGTGGGAGAAGCTCATGAGAAGTGGATGGCTTTTGGGGGAGAGGGAGTCGGTTTTCCTAGAGATTTAGTCCCTAGTAGGTTGCTCTTGCACCAATGGGTGGTCCCACACCCATGTGCATATAGACACACCACTTGGACTCTGTTTTGTTTTTTAAAGTAGAAGACATGAAGGTGGGAGAAGGAGTGGTGTTGGGGGCATCAAAAGGAATTGGAAGAGGGATGTAAGGGGTCAATCTGATTAGAACACACTGTGTACACATAATGAAATCCTCAAGGAATAAATAATATGAAATCAAAAGAAAGAATGTATTAGAAGTTTGGGGAAGGAAATTGTGAGTTATACCACAGAAGAGGGTGCATTTGTGTGAATTTTTCATCAGCAAGAGGCTATCGAGAAAGAAAAATGGGAGGAGAGGACACTTCCCTTCCGTGCCTGTAGTGCTGCATTTTTAAGACCCCCTGAAGATAATGTGATGCTTGAGCCCCTTACATCGAATGACAGCATTTGGAGAAAATCTAAGCACACTCCCTTGCACGTTAGAAGCTACATGTGGATGACTTATAATGTCTAATACAATGTTAGCATCACCTCGCCCACTCAACACGGCTGCAGTTCTCTTAGACAAACATTTCTGAAGTACAGTTGTTGGAACACATAAAAGGAGAACGCACAAACAGACAGGCATATGCAATTTAAGAAAAGCAGGTAGGCAGGCCCAGAAGCTTGAAAGAGGGAGTCTGGCATGTTCAGGAAACTGCTGGAATTTTCTGGCATCCAGGAGAGTGGAGCAACAACACTGAAAGATCACAAAAGAAGGCAGAGATCAGAAAACGATAGCTGCATAACAGTCAGGAGTTTCTACTCGATTTTGTAGGCAGTATGAGAAATGGGGGTTTTTATCTTTGAGTGTAGGTATCTCCAGTCCTCATGTATGTCTGTCCCTATGTATGTCTCCTAAGTCCATTAGAAACAAGAAAAATGTCCCTGCTTTGTATAGGTCAGGCATATCATCAATGCATCTTGACTCAGTTACTACATGGACACAATACATGGATATATTATCAGGAATGGTACTTTGATATGAACAAAATTACACTTTAGCAAAAAAAAACCTCTGGCGGAGTGTAACATATACAGAGGACAGATTTGGAAGGGCACAAGCCAAAATGATGCAGATAATTTGATTCCTTCGATAGCTTGTCATTTCATTTTCAAAACCCATTCCAGCACCTGGCCTATGTAACACACCAAAGCATGGACATGTTTTGACAGGTGTTAGGTTTCACTGTGTGAGACCGCACAGAGGTCAGATGCTGTGCTCTGTGATTATCTTGCCTCACTTTAACATAGACGTACGATGATTATCACCAATTTAGGGATGGAAAAGTAAAATCAGTGTAATTAGTGGGTTTTGCATTCACCAGCAATTGAGGTTTTCTTTAACCTGGTACTACTTAAAATATAGCATAGGCAAAAATTATGCTAGCTAATACTACATCAACAAGGTCTTCGAGGGTAAGACAGCGTCTACTTAAACAATCTGTCATTTGACTATCTGTGAATAAGAAATTCCTTCGATGATTACCTTCTTCTGTAGGAGGCCATGACTGCACTATAGCATCACTGTAGCCTGCTGTAGCCTGCTGCATCTTCCTTCAATCAGAATGTGTACTTAGAGAGAGTATGGGCTTGTGTTAATCTCTGCTTAGCTTGGCCCTGTACCGGTGTTGCTTCTAAGTTTAGGTTCTTTGCCTAGGTGGCCATGATCAGTAAAACCAAGGAGACCAAGCATCAGTATTGAAAGCAGGCAGTAGAGGCAGATTTCTGGTTGTAAAGATAATTCGTGTGTGTGTGTGTGTGTATACATATGTATGTGTACATGTATGTTATAAAGATAATGATACAAGTATCATTTCTTCACAGATGTGCACAGACCTGCTTCTGTGTGTCTTTAGAGAGTACATGCCTATTATTTATAAGTTTATAAGAACAAATAGGTTTAAAATGGAGGGGCCCGTTTTCTAATTTCAATTCTGACCATAATGTTAGGAGGCTCCTCCTAGAATCAGAGCTGCTTTGGAATGTTCTGGGTGCTAGGCCGCTGCACAGTTTATCTGCTACCACTGAAAATCTGCATGTGGTGCTAAATTGTGCAAATAAAATTACAGGAAAAACACACAAAAAAATCCTATAATTTTTATGAAGCTTTGACAACATGGAGGTATACTGAAAGTCAAGCCTAGAAGTGAGGAAGACCCATTCAGTAGCTCTTTCTGAAGTGATTAAATCCAGGTCTTGTGGTGCCTCTGAGAACAGTGTATGTCCTCAGAAAAAGAACTCACTGGTGTGAAGTAAACTAATTATTCCAGAGCATGACTTTACTATACAGTTAGTTGTCTCTTCCAGGAAACCCAATGACCAGGAGAAAGGGAGTTTGAAATATTACAAAATGCAAGTAAAATTGTTTTCAGAGGAAAACTCAAGCATAAAAGCTGAATGATCTTTTGTAAAATATGAAAAATGAGATAATCTTCACTAATATAAATGGTTGGTTACCCCTATAACCCTGTTGTCTTTCATACACTCCCCACTTTGTCTTTTACTGTACCTTTTATAAAAGCTTTCAATTCAGCTAATGCTTACAGATCTCTTATTGGCACCTGATGCAGATGTGTTTGTATGAAGTGGGGTCCCACAAAGGGTTGTAAGCCATTGTCCAAAATGTAATGAAATGTAAGGAATCAAAGGACCATGAACTCGAATGACTCTAGTGGGAGAGTGTTGAGAACGATTTCAGAGAGCCCGAAATATTTGGTCTTGTCTTATCATAGAAATTAAAGTGGAGCCCTTCACATGGGCATGGTGAAGATGGGCCACCTGTGGCACTGGGTGTGGAACCTGACACACAACACGCTTGCACCACTGTTATATACAAAGTATTTTCAAGGTTGCTCATGTGTCCTGGGTACATGACCTCAAGTGTCTGCTTTCTGGAGTCTGTTATGGCCCATGGCATCTGTGTTAGAACAGTATCTCTGCAAACCACAAAATTAGTGGAAATCCTTGGAAAGATGCAAATGCATTTCTTCACCTGAGAGAATCAGGATGTCTGCATGCAACAGTCGTTCTACGTGATTTCTAAAAGCACCAATATTTTAAGAAAGCCAGTGGGACACAGTCAGAAGGCTCAGGAAAGGGAAGTAGATGGGACATGGGATGAATCACCTTACTATTAGATGGTGGACCCAAAGGCTAACACAGGATTCGAAGGCTACTGTGCTCCTCTCCTCCCCAGTCTCCAACTAGACACCTTCCTGCTGCTCCAGCTGCTCATCCTCTCCTTAGAAGCAGTCCGTAGTACTTGAGGCAGCTGGCCAACGCAGGACGTTGACCTCTTGCTTCGACCCCACAGAACCTTTATACTGTAAGCTACATGCACAAGAGTGGTTTAAAGGAGACAGGGGAGCATCTGCTGCTGTATTGACTGTAGCCGAGGAACGCAAGTGTAGCCATTCTGTGGGTAAAGCACGGAATGGGTCCCAGATCCCTGCATGGCAGAGGGGAAAGGCAGCTTTCCTCTTCAGAGCTCAGTTCCTTGGAGGCCCCCCATCACAGTATCTCACCCTGGAGCCCTTCACTATGCTTCCCCATCCTCTCAAAACACTCTTCTTTTCCCCAGTGAGATCTCACCAAAAAGCATCACCATTTCTATCCTATACAAAGGTGGTAAGGCATTTTCCTGGTAGTCAGTGTAAATTAGTTGACTCAAACCAAGCCAGTTGTTAAATCACTGCCTTCTCCTGGTAACAGGCTTCACTTTTCGTGAAACAGGGTTGGCCCACAGATAGTTTGATTCAATCACTTCTCCAAACCATTGGGCCAGCCACTGTCCTTCCTTTGAAATGTTTCCCACTAGGAACTGGCTGGATAGAGCTCCCTCACTCTCCAAGGAGCCAGGTTGCAGGTACATAAAACCCAACTTCATGTTTTTGAAGTACCTGACCATGACACAGAGGAGGGCAGTGTTGACAAGGAGACAGTTTGGTAAACAAGGGAGTCTCTGGTGTCGTGTCCCCAATGATCCGTACCTGTCCTTGTTGGGAATTTGTTCATATAACTCAGCAGTCCTCAATTCTTTTTTTTTTTTTTTTATGGTTTGTTTCTACTCCTCTTACTCACACAGCTTTGCTATCCTGTTTGAACCGGGCACCTGGCTGCAAGGGCACCAGATGACTCAAGTTACCTCAAATATCTAGGAATTAAGTGTGAGGACACGTGGGAAGGCAGGCTCGGCTCAGCCACTTGGCCAGATCTCTTGGGAACACTGAAAACTCGGCTTTGGAAAAGGCAAGTCAGAGGGCTAGAGGAGTGCTTTGGCATAAAGACAGCTTCCTATGGCTGCTCACCATGGAACACAGCCTAGCCTCAGAGCCACACAGGCCATGGTGCCTTGTGCAAGGATGAATGAGAAGCAAATTGATGTCTTTTCAATCAAAGTGAGATAATTGCATTTCAGGTGCCCAATAGGTCACTGGAAGAGCAGGTCTTGACTCTCTGTGTTAGATGGGTGTCTATCAATAGAAACATGAGACTAATGACCTAAAAGGAAGTGATGTTTATTTGGACCCAGGGATTCAATCCATGGTCACCTGGCCCCCTTGCTTTGGGCTTGTGGGAAAATATACCAATATGTGTCCTAGATGGTGCCTTATGGTGCCCGGGAAATGCCAGGATGCACATAACCCCCTCAGAAACACACCCCAGGTGACATAATTTCCTTCCACTCGGCCCCACCTACAGATGGTCTTACTGCCTCCTACAGACTGGGAACAAAGCCTTCAGACGATGGGTTTTAGGGAGTCATTTTAGATTCCAAACATGACACCCTTGTAACTGAATACCTTACCCTAAGTTGTTTAGGGTCCTACAACTAAATCATAAAATTCCTTACATTTTTCTACGGTTTAAATTGTTTACTTGGAGTCAAGCGATCAATAGCAAAGTAAAGTCAAACATCATTCTAGGAAGTTCTAGTGAGAAACTGCCTGTCACTTCATTATCAGTTTTCTAAAGAAAAAACGTTTTGGAATGAAAAGATAATTATTTCTTAGCAATAAATCAATAAATTTTACTTACGTTTTAAGGTTTGGACTGAATTTTAATAGATAACAACGTTATTTTCTTTAATTCAGTAGTCTGAAAACAAAAGTTAACAGGGACATCACACATCTTTTCTTCAACGGGATGTAAGGAACAGTAAAGAAAAAAACCCAAAATTAGTGCTGGCAGCACTATCCAGTTACACAGATGTCTCTGTTCTTCAAGGAGACGAGGCAGAGTCAGGTCTTGAACTGAGGGAGTTTGTGAACTATTTCTGTCATTTTAACTGAGCTGGCAAACATCACATGTTTTCTTCTCTGCAGAATTCCCAATCACACCCTAAACCTGCCTTAGTGCCAATGACAAATGAGCTCAGCAGCGTAACCTGGTCCTGCCAGGAAAAGTGACAGTGTTCTGTTGTCTCTAACAAATGTCACCATGGAAATTCATTGTACTGATTTTCTACTTAAGTCTGGCACTCTACATTTCAGATGTTCAAAAGCCACATGTGGGTGGTGGCCACCACATTAGACAGACTAGAAGGAAAAACTAATATGCAAGTACTGGCATTTATCAGCTGACTCTAAGTAAACACCTGAAAACACAGAAATACACACAAAAGAATTCTTAATTTACTTACATAGCCCTGGGCTATCTCATTTTACATTCCCTCTTTTACAAAATTCTTACCCTATTGAAGCAAACCAGGTAAAAAGATAGTAAAATCTAATAAGCTTTTTGTTGTTTTGCTATTTTTCCTTTTCCCTAAAGGTTCCCAGAAAATTGCAGTACTACCTGATTTGCTGCCTTGTTTTTGGCATGATTTCTGCTGTTTAGCAACTATATTTTGTTTTGAAGTATACATCTGATTTTGAAGGTCTTGGTCATACCCATGTATGATATCAGTGAAGGGATAAACCAGAATTGAAAATTAAATTACTGCTTTCTTTTGTATTGTAAGGGCCAGTGACCCAGGGAACAGTGCAAGACCATGGCATAATAGATCTTGTGTTCCAGGCTTGGTCTCTGTGTCCTTCCAGCCATCTCTCTATCTATCCACTGGTAGCTAGGTCCTCAAGCTGCTTCTTGTGTCTGAAATATGTCATACTAGTAATGTCTTGTGCAGTATGTTGTGAGCACCCAGCGGTGTTCTGTGCTCTTTAGGTTTCCACATTTTTTGAAAACAGCAGTAAAAGGCATACTCCTTCTGGCATGGAGAAAAATGACTTCCAATCAATGAGTCTCCAAATGATAAGCTCCTGGATGCTGAGGAGGAGAGAGCAGCTGGAGCCCGCAGTCTTCACTAGAAAAGCCTGTGGCCCTAATTAATCACTTAAACCAGCAGCACAAACTTAACCTATCCAAAACTTCTCTGACATTGTTCTTCCCCCTTCAGATCTGATGCAAACCAACATATTACCAACACAGCTCTGTCAACCATTTCCACCTAAAATTAAAGGAATAAAACCCACATTACCTCTTGGGACCTTGTTCAGTTTCACCATTTTACTGAATAAATGAAATTCCTTGTCAACAATGTATGTCCCTAGTTCCCTAGAACCTTTTTGAGTAACTAATAAAGGCCTCAGACTCAGCACAGTATAGCAAACAAAGACTCAGGACAGTATAACAAACAAAGATAAACCTTCTCATTCCTCTCAAAGTGTAAAACAAATGATGATTGTCATCCCTACAAAGGAGAATAAGCAGAAAAGGATTCTCACCCCATCAGTGACCACCTCAGCTGCAGGCTGAACAGCATCTAGACTTCAGTCCTGAGGTGAGCATTCTATAGAAATTCCATTTTCTTTCTTTTTCATGTTTTTTCTCCCTTCCCTGTTTTTCTTAATACATCCTGGGCTGTCCCAGCCTTTAGAGAGCCACAATACAGCTATAACTACCAACCAAGACAGGCTAAAGATAATTTTGGGCCTCAATGTACACATTCATTAAATAATGCTAAAAAAAAAAAACCTACCATATCCTACTTTCTCTGCAATAAAGCAGGTACAATAATTGGAAAAATACACAGAAAATATTTAGGAAGTATCCTTCAGAGGAGAAAGTCTATGGAATTGTTAACCTATTGAACAATGAAGAAAACACTGAACACCAACTCTTCTCTGAAGAAATGAAGCATTTCTGAAATTCCTGGAGCCTGGAGAGGTAGGGAAAGCCATCCTTTCCCAGTGGACTTCAACTACAATAGAAGACAAGCACCTCTCTTCAGTGTAATGTGTTCATCAGACCCCAGAGTTTTGTGTGAGGTACAAGCCGAGGACTAGAACCTGGTATCCAAAGGAAGATCACAAACTTCCATGAAAGGTCATTTTTAAAGGGATTTGATTTAAGGAGAGTGGTGTCTAAGCATCAGTGAGAGACCGTGAGAAAAGAAGATAGAATCTCCCATCACCAGGAGGAATCAACAGTGTGTGTGTTCTGAACATAAAGTTAAAAACACATGCGTGGAGCCAAGAATTTCTAATTCCTAAAAGTCCTATTAGTTTCCTCTCTGTCCACATCAGTGGTGTGTTCATAATGAAAAGTGTCCAGCTCTATTTATATGCAGCATTTCTTGTGTAGAGGTGGTATAAAAACCTTCCCATAACCTTAAGCCTAGTGCCATAGAAAAGGAACTCTGAACCACCTACACAAAGATACATCCTACAAACACACACACACACACACACACACACACACACACACACACACACACACTCCTAAATCCCAGCTGAAAATACAGGAGAATGTGGGGCAGAAGTGAAGCGTTCACATTCAATGAAGTGCCAAAGCATTCCACAAAGGAAAATTCAAATCTGAATCTAAGAATGCCAGTGAAGCTCAGAAGAAAGCTATACTTCCGTCACATGGCATTTAATACAGTTGTTATGAGGGGCCTGTCAAACTACAGTCTCATGACAATGAACAACAGAAACAAGCTTCCTGAATGCCCACGGGAACACTTGCTTCTGCTATCTCACCAAAATCAATCCACAAATTCTACTTCCCACCTTGAAGTCGGTTTTATTTTCAGCCTAAAACCAAATCTTTTTTTTTTCTATAGAGCAACTTTCTTCCTTCTAACCTGACTCTTGTATTACCCAGTTGATCATTATTTAATAAGCTCATTCCAATACAAGCTTTTTAAGAGTTCAGCTAAGTCCAAGGTTCTGGACCAAAAGCCAAACCCATGGGGCAGAAGAATGGAAGAAGATCAGGGAGAAATGCAGGGAGGATGGGGGCAGAAGAATGGAAGAAGGTTAGGGAGAGAGCC
>CAJQZJ010032438.1:1631483-1645807 GCA_907164525.1 Lophiomys imhausi
GAGGATGGGGGCAGAAGAATGGAAGAAGATCAGGGAGAGAGCCAGGGCAGATGGGGGCAGAAGTGGACTAAGTTTCATAAGTATAAAGTCCTTAGGGAGGAGTGTAGAATCTGAGATCACCTGGCTACCCTCCTGCTTATTTGCATTTCTGGGATGTCACTCTCTTCTCCTCACCAAAGAATGGAGAGAAGTCAGCAACAGGGTGTCCAGCATCTTTGGTGTCTTCAATTCCATTAAACTTAAGATTTGTTTTTTTTATAATTTATTTTTTATTTCTTCAAGTAACATCTCAATCACAATCCCCTCCCTACTACCCCTCCAGTCCCACCCTTCCACCCTTTTCCTCCTCAACCCCCCCATCCTCTACCTTTTTTTTTTAGTTTAAGGTATATTTCCACCCAATAGCTCCCCCTTTCAGTCCAACAAATGGTTCTTTCTCTTATATCTATAAATACAATACAAAACAACAGAAATAAATAGGCCACAATTATAAGAGTTATATGGCTTAGCATACATTCCCAATGTCCAGTCCATATGTATTTGGCACCTGACTTTAACATTCTACTATCTAACCATCTCCATGAGTTTAAAGTTCTATATCTAATTCAGCTTCCATACTAACTTGCATCACAATTTTAAAAACATCTTCTTAGATCCAGAACACCCTCTTGATTCCTAAACAACTCAAAATTTAACTATGAGACTCTAGCTATCTATTCTTCAACCACCTCAGAGACCTGAGAGGGATAAATATGTCTGATGATACAGGAAGTGTAGGGCCCACAGCTTCCAAAACTAAGAAATGACATACCAGTGGCTGCCTGGAAAGTTCCTATTTTCTCTCCATACATTACAGCATCAATCTTCAGCCATTTGGCCCCATTTCTCTGACAGCCATTGATTGTAGAGCAGGAATTAGGAAGGACTTACCTGCCCTGTCTTGGCAGAGCTAGGCTGTCGACTTACCTGCTTCCAAGTTTTGTCCTTTTTGGACAGTATTCTGTCTACAGTTGAAGCAAGGGGTTTTTCTTGCCAAGAGATAGGTTTGCCACTAATTCAACCATCTTCCACTGGAGATTCTTCGATGCTCATCTTCCACTTGGAGTAGAATAGGGGGTGCTGTCAGGAGCTGACATGTCTCAATATCAAAAAATCTTGTTATTTAGGGGAAGAGACTACAAGCTATTAAATGGTCTTGTTAAATGGGTTTTGGAGATTAGACCCAGGGACTTCTCTCTTTTTCTTTTCTGTATCCTTCTTTCTCTCCTATGTAGGAGTGAACAGACTTGAGAAAAAATGGGACACAGACATAGTATAGGAAAGATTAAGAAAAAAGGACAGATTATTGAATATGCCCTTATATCTTTGTATATTGATACGAAATTAATATTATATTTGTCTAAATTGGTATTGATCATTGTATATTAATGCAAAATTAAGATTGTATTGGACTACATTGGTATTGATCTTTGTATATTGATACAAAATTAAGATTATATTTGGCCACAATGGTATTGACCCTTGTATACTGATGCAAAATTAAGATTGTATTGGGCTACATAGGTATTGACCTTTGTATATTGATACAAAATTAAGATTATATTTGGCCACATTGGTATTGATCTTTGTATATTGATACAAAATTAAGGGTAACGCGTCTTAAAGGTATTGTACCTAGTAATCCTTAAAAGTGAAATGTGAAGTTTTGGCCTTTTGCTACAAACTGTCATAAACTGTTTAGGATAATTAAGAAACGGAAACTAATAGTCATGCAAGCGTGTCATTTTGTTAGTTACTATGACAGTCTATCACAGTTATTTTCTAAGCTACTCAGAAATCAAGTTGCTAAGAGACAAGCATCTTCAAAAACCTCAAGAGATCTTCAGAATATGGCATTCAAAGATTTGCTTTTTAATTCTAAGAGTCTAAGTAATAGGAAGAACAAGAATAATTTCTAAGCTTGGTACAATTTAAGGCCAGAAGAATTTGTTTGTTCCATAAGAAGAGTGTGGATGCTTATATCTCATGACATGGATATTCTGTTCCCCCTGACAAGTGCCCCAAAGTAAAATAGTAACTGCAGCCTGGAAGTCCATACAATGAGCGTTGAGGATAGCACTTGCAAATGCTCCTGTGAGTGTGCCCTATAGAAGCAGCACCCCCACTCAGGATTTGAGCAGCATGCTGACTCAGCCACATTAGAACATAGAGCCCCACTTCTGAGAGAATTGATATATTTATTGATGAAAATATGCCCTTTCATCTATGATTAGAAGATAATGGCTGGGCATGGAAGTTTTAATATCTTGGAATCTCTTACTTAATAGTTGTTTTATTAGTTTGGTGAAATTTATTTTGGTAGATGTGGTAGTTTGAGTGAGATGTCCTCCATGAATTTGGGGCATTTCAATATCTGGTCTCCAGTTGGCGGTGATTTGGAAGGATGAAGTCCAATATATTCCAAGCATCCCTCACATTGCTCCTACACCTACTTCCACAGTTATTCAACCTTTCAAAAACTCAGTATCTTTAGGGATCCCCATCTCCACTCTTGAATATTATGCAACATGATGAAATTTTGATGCCTACTTCCAGTGTTCTAGACATGTTATATTTACACAGTCCAGAGACAGATTCTAAAATCAAAGGTTCCTATAAATCTGTCTCTAGAACAACCCTCCTGAGAAACTAGACGCCAGGTCCAGCCCCCACTAGGTTACAGAACTGTAACTAGCTGGTCACACGTTTTCAGGGATGCTGCTCAAAGAACAGTAAGGACATTGGAAGTCACACGGTGATATGAATAGCCACCAGGAATGTTTCGTTACTGGGTCAAACTGGATTAATACGTTGCTTTATTTAGGTTCTCTTTGAAAGGGAAAACCACCCAACCTTTAACTTGTGGCTTTTATGACAGTGAGTTTGACTTCCCTTTGCCTCTTTGAACCACAGACTCAATCTGCTTCTGAAATGAAAGCGCTGCCAAGAGGCATGAACCCAAACACTCTTTAATCAAAGTTCCCCGACATCAGGTCACGGAAGAAAATTGCAGGAAGAATGAGGCCTACACTACAGAGAAAACTCTAAATAGATTCCGCACACGCTAACACAGACTACAGCTTATAGGCTGCAACTGAATGTCAAAGAAAAACCAAGGTGGGGTTCCACTATTCATTGCTAAGGTGTTTTTATGACCCCTAGGGGAATGCTACCATCATATAATGGGCTTGTTTAGGGGAAAGCTGTCCATTGGCCGGCTTCCTTCAGTGCAACACCCTAAAGACCAGAGTCATCCAAACACTACCAATCTGCACCTTATACATACAAGATTTAAAAGCCTTCCTCTGAGTGAGTTAGTTAATGAAACAATACTTATTATTTATCTATTATTTATGTATAAATACATAATTTTATATAATATTGTATATTATAATATATAATAAATATATTTATTATTTTATATAAACTATCTACTTATTTCAAAATAATTTAAACTCCACATCAAAACATTTAAATTCCATATTTAAAATAATCTATCTTAAATTACAGTATCGTATCCATTGCATCCTGTATTGAATGGGTTTAAATTGTTACCAACAAACCTACTGTGAGTAAGATTGTTCAAACAGGCACACATGAACAGCACTAGAAGTCCATGGCCTGTTTAGGTGATTCAACCCTGTTGGAATATGTTACAGCCTCCCACAGAGAGCTTGGGGATCAGATTGACAAAAATGCTGGTATCTGATTCAGATCAACAATCAAGTTAACTGTTATATTTCATAGGAAACTCAAGTGTTAATTTTAGCACCTTTTCGTGTCGGTTTCAGAGTACATCAGCATAAATTTGGATAATAGATACTTTCATTTCAGTGTAACAAAAGTTTTTAAAGAAATCAAATTCTAGTTGTTGTCAGGATAAGAAAAACCTTATCTTTTACATAACTCCATCAGCTTTCCTATCTGAGAATCCACAAGTTCAGTGAAATGCACAGATCAAGGGCTGTGAGCAGTGAGACACTTACGCCATGATGCCGGAGAGGTGGAACATTTCAGCTGTGATGTAGGACAAGTAGCTGTACAGGAAGACAAAGAGTGGTTCAATAACTCGGATGTTGTGTGTGAAGCGGGTGGTGAATGCTGCTATAAATCCCAGGAGGACGCCGATCATCACCCCGCCAATCCCCACCACGAAGAAATTAGCGATGCCCGCAAACACATCGATGGTCTGAATGGTTTTCATCTGGCAGAAGGACTTGAACAAGTTGTACAGAACCTGGAGGGAATGAGAAAGCGCACTGTCGATCCCTTAGGGCTGGAGACACGTCAGTGGTTAATGCGCTTGTCATACAAGCACGGGATCAATGTTTGAATTCCCAGAACCCCCGCAAATTCTGAGTTGGCATGGTGGCCTGTTTGTGATCTCAGGGGAAAGAGAAAGGATCTCAGAAGTCAGCTGACATTATCAAACTCTGGGCCCAGCTTCAAGATCCTACCTCAGTGAATAAGATGGGGAAGGATAGAGGATGACTCCTAATGTTAACCTTTGACCTACACATGCACACACACACACACACACACACACACACACACACACACACACGCACACACACATACATGCAGAACACATGCATACACATGAGAAAGAATAAAAATATTCCTCCTAGTTCTCCATATGATCTCCCTGGGCACAGACAAAATCTTCTAAGGAGATTTGTTCTATGTTAGAAGAAATTACTGTGTAGTTCTTTGCCACATATAATAATATGGCTTTAAATAAAAATATCTTTGGTAAAGAGTATCTTGGTGTCTCGTCAGGTTAATTATTTTGAAAAGTAAAGAAGAGAATATTGCAAAGCTATCACCCATATTATTCCTAAAACATTTTTTTCAGCTACTACCTGGAAGAATATTTTAACATACTTGCTTGCTACACCCTGTTCATATTGCCATTGGCCAAAAGCCATGTGTCGTAGGGAAACTAATCAGCCTGCTGTGAAAATACATTCACTTTACAAAGTCCTATCATAGAGTCATAACAGGCAGGGGCACACCCTTTAGTGCAGGTACCCACTGAAGGATTCCTCCCTCCGGAAATCTCATGTTCACTTCATATCCACCCCCTAATTCTACTCACACACGCAACCTGCCTGGTGTAATGTAAAGCCCCAACGATGTTTCTTTTTTTAATGTTTATTTATTACTTCAAGTTACATCTCCATCATAGTGCCCTCTTTCCACCCCTCCTGGTTCCACCCTCCCACCCTCTCCTCCCTCTCCCACCCATCCCACTCCAATGTGGAGTGTCTTTACATATCAGCCCCTCTCAGTTCAACAATCACATGAGGTCTACAACCTTCCTCTTTCACTGGGGGCCTACATGGTAGCACCCCCAGAGCAAATTGTCCCATTAATAGGTAACAAAGTCTATGTTCCTGATCCTCTTGGTATGTTGGCTGTAGGATACTTATCCTGTACTATACGGCCAAAATCCAATTATCAGTGAGTAGATGCCAACGATGTTTCTTAAAGTGAAGAGGTCATATATACATGGTATGCAATTATGTGCTGTGTAAACATGTTGTAGCTTCACACACACTTTATACCTCTAAAGTAATGAGACCACTCCTGGTTGTTGTTGGTTTTGTTTGTTTGTTTTGTTTTTTAGCAATCTTGGTTTAATTAAGACTTCAAGGTTGCTACTTACTTCATGTTCACTGGGCTATTTGTTTTCACCCATGTGTAGAAGTCCCACAGCCACATGGGAAGAGAAGGACAGATTTTGAATCCTCATCACTTTTTTTTCCAGAGAAGTAGAGTCAAGTTCAACTCAAACAAGTTTCCTGTATTGTATTCACTGTGGAATTTACCATTCAGAATTTTTGAAAGCCAACTTGCAAGGGCATGGGAGACAAGGGCTGTAATGTGTGTACCTTAATTTGGCTTCTGAGAAAGTCAACATTAACTAAATTTTTCGAAAGCCAAAAGACACAAAATGTCAGAGGCGATGCTGGAATACAGTTTTCCTGACCTGGACAAAGTGTTCAGGGTTCAACTCGGGCTCATGAGTCAGTGGCTCCGGCTGAGCAGCAATGCCCTAACACCAGTGCGCCAGGGCCTCTATATCAGTCATTTACAAAGTCTACTACCTCATAGGCTTGACATGAATATTGTTCCTCCTTTTTTCTGGACTGCAAACTCCCTGGGGTCAGCTAGCACCCTTTTATGATTTCTGTCTATAGCCTAATGGACTCATCAATTCCTACTTTCAGTCATGAGTTTGCTGCTGAATCCAGATACATAGGAGTTCTGAACCACCCTGCGAACTGTCTTCCAAAACAGCCTTACTGAAGCTGTCATTCTTCCCCCAGGCCTTTGTGGACTCCCACAGCCTTTAGGAGTTGTCCTTACCTCTGACCTTCATACACAGATGCACCCCAAACCACATAACACTTTGCCATTTTGTACCCACTGCCTCTCCATTGAGTACCATGTTTCTCTCAACAGAATAAAAACTTCTCCCCAGAGGGAGCTGGAGGGAGTCTGTTCCTCCTCATCCATCCTTCCTCCTCCTCCTATCACACTGACAAGACTGCACGGGGAGCTTGACTGTGATCAAACATGAAATAATTGTTACCAACAGAGTTGCATAGTCGAGACCCTTCCAGAATACATTTTCCAGCAGCTCAAAACCATCCAATTTATCAATTGGGTTCTCTGCTTCAAATATTTCTCTAAACACTGAAGCAACCTGAATGGCAAATGCTTTCCCTTTGGGCAGTGGACAGAAGGTCCATTTTGATCAGTTTTCTGCCAAGATACCAGTGCCATGTTGGATGGAGAGGTAGAAGCATCCTCTATGATCAGAAAAGCCTCTACAAGCTCCAACTTGCTCTCTGCTGAATTTATGGGACTAGTTATAATCACACAGATAGTTCATTTTGGTTAAGTCTTTTAATTTTATCTGAAGTAATCTATACAGAAAAGAGATTTAGAGTTTTGATTCACATATGAATGTGCACATGTATTCTGTACAGGTAGATAATGATGTGTGTGGGTGACAGAAATATCCCAGGTGTTGACTGGAAGTTGACATGTATTTTTAAGAAATTAAACCTCCAGTGATGCCTCTGTAATAAATTAGTAATAGGCCAATGTGATGGCTGAGTGCTCTGCAACATGTCGTATGATCGAAGGTCCATTTATTATGATTATTTACACACATGTATGTGTGCAAATTATGAATTAAATAATTTGAATTCATATTTAAAGTGTACATTTGTTCAGTGAAGGTGTATAATGCAAACTATGCAAATACAGTTGTTTATTCCAGAAAAATAGCATGCAGATCATATTACTATGAAACACAAAGTTTAATTATTTCATGTCATGAATTTCAGGTACTTCTGTTATTCACAAAGTCCAGATTGAATATACAATATTCACTGTGTACCTTCCTTAAGTGAAATTCCACCCCACAGCCCCCAATAGCTTACCACCAAGATACATCACTAACTTATAACTTCAGAGACAGCTGACCTTTACCAACCCTAGCTACAGTGGATAACTTGGAAAAATTCAAGGTAGTTCCTTAAATATTCTTAGAAAGTTACTTAGAGCACTCACTGACTGCACTAGGGTCCAGCAATGGCGATCTATACATTACCATGCAAGAGACAGTCAATTTATCATGGACCACCGTGGAAATAGAGAATGTCGTTGATACCTAGGAACTTAGTCTTTGAATTTGAAAATATTTTCATAGAAAAATCATTAAGGGTTAATACGAAAGTACTACCTAGAAATCAGTTTAATTTTTCAATTGTGTGCCGTTCCTGTATTTGATTTTAATTTACCTCAGCCGTTGACAATAGCTTGGTGAGTTTGATATTTAACTTCTAGATTAGATATTGCTTGTGCTTTGAGATAATTTTGGGCTAGGATTTCTTCCCTTTGACCTTTGTAGATGAGTTTATCATGACACAGGGAGGAGTTGCCTGATGTGACACAGCCTTGCTCTCCTTTACTGATATCCCTCAATCTTAAAGGCCTGGTGATGCTATATATTTGGCTATAAACATGATTCATATTTTCACACCTTTTCATATTCCATGAGTTACTGAAGCCTTCCCTAGTGACATGACTCTGGGATTATGTCAAAGAATCTTCAGTAAAATGCCCATACACCTGTGCTGTGATGGAACCCTGGCAGAAGACAAGAAACTGTTCACAGCATTACTGTGTTCCTAAGATGGATTCATTTCAGTGAGAAATTTAGCCACCCCTGTGAGAGAAATATCAGGGAGTTTATTCTTTGCCACCATCAGGTAGGGAAGCGTGGGGTACTCGTCTGATATTCCAAGAATATATGTTTTGAGGGAGCTTGCAAGACCAGGCATAGCCTTCCACAGAAAACCAGGCTGTCCTGACTTACCAGTTCTGTCCATGGACAAGTGCTCCCACTTTTACAACTGGCCATTTGCTTTCTGTCCTTCTCTTGTCTGTCGTCTCTGGGCATCATCCATCTCCACACACAAATCAGCTCATGGCTGTTACCTCCTTGACAGCAAGTGCCAGATGTGCCTCTGGCTCCCCCACCGCATTTGCACACTTTGAATAGTGAATTAGCCACATTTCTTCCTGAAATCTAATTGTGGAAAAACTCAGAGTGGACTACCGAGATGACTGCATGAGGTGTTTTCTGGGTGGCAGGAAGGCCATATAAACTGCTTGACATTCTGAAACAAGCCCGACTTTCTGAGATCCCTTAGAAGGAATCCAGCAAGGTGTTCTTATTTCTTTATAAGATTTCTTTTACATTAAATAGACTGACTCACTCCAGCAATTTCACATTCACAAGTCTGCAATCTCCTCTACCAAGGGCAAGATTTACATGTAAATGTAAGTCCCAATAGAAAACCTGAAGCCTGAGGAAATTAGAATGAGTTATAAAATGTCTGTACGGTTATGGCAGTTTCCTAGTTAAAATTTAATATTGAAAGTTAATGACTAATCACTATTAATAAATAATAGAATGCATGAATTGAGCTTGGTTATTTGAGTAAGTCAGCCTGTTGTCTTTAAAATATCCATCTTAGAAGCTATTCTAAAATTATATGACTTATTAACTATTGAATTATTTTCTCCATAATAATATCCACCTGGAGTTAATGAATATCCTTCCAGGTTAAAAAAAAAAGTTTTTATTTGGTTCATGGATCTGCTTTTGCAGTAAAATATAACTAATGGGGACTCATTCATGTTTCCAAGTGCACTATCAAATGAGTCATGAACGACATGTGAAGGGTACGAGCTCATGGGGAGAGTGTGAACTGAGCACATCTGGCTCACCTTAACTCCATCTACAAGTGGTTACACCTACTTTGTAGGTTGTCTGAAGAGTTGAGCATGAAATAACTGTTCACTTTGAGTTAATGGCTGGGTTCCTGTCACCCTTATGGCATCACAAGTGCAAACTAACTGGTTTACCAACTCAGGATCACTTGACTGTAACTCCTGAACAGACAGCTCTGTGAGGGTCCTCGTATCAGGGGAGGATCTTCCTCGTCCACTCCACTCATTGTCTGAGTTCAGAAGATATGATGAGAGTAAATTCTGCTAAAGTGAAGATTGCACCAGCTTTTAATTGTCACCATATGTGACAATTAAGAGAGAATTACAATAATTAGTTATATATATGTATAATGTATATATACATAATAATATATATCAATATGGCCACAATCATGTTTACGCTCCTTAACTCTGTGTTTGTGCTCTATGTTGTATGACGGTCCCAGCTACACACTCTTTGTGGGGCCCAGTGAAAAATGAAAACAAGGATACAATTATTACCCTAATAAATACAATTAAAATGTGTATTAAGAGTTTCAAGGTCATAACATAAGATTATTAATCCAAGTGAAGGGCTCTAATATTGTAAAATATGTATTCAGTTTTTCCACCCCTTCCCAGGCATTCCGCTGTTAAAAATCCTTAGACTCTTTTCAGTGACAAATGTCTTTGCAAGATAGTGATTGGCTGGTGGCTGGCAGATTCAGCAAGATGAGATCTGGCCACTGAAAAGACTAAGGCAAAGTTGACAGCTGAGACTTTGATCCTCATCTTCCAACTTTGAGGAAGGGTAGGGATGGAAAGTGAAACTGAAAACCAATGGCCAATGGTGCAATCAATCATGTTTGAGTGAAAAGAGGCAAAGGGATAGGTGAAGAGTGCTTCTGGGTAGCTGGACACATGGAGGTTTGATGTGTTGGACGGTGTGGAGGTTTCATGCCCTTTTCCCCCACCCCCGTCTTGTCTGACACATCTCATCATCTGTGTACTTTGCAGTACTGACATATTAAACCAACATCTATGAGCTTTGTCGGTTACTCTAGCAAGGAGTGTGGCAACTCTATGGTAGAGCCCATTGGTCAAAATGACAAGTCAAGTGAGCTGGAATTTGCAATTACCATCTGAAGATGAGCAAGAGGCAGTCTGGGGGACTGAGCCCTCAGCCTGTCTGTCTGACACCATCTCTAGATAGACTTTATCAGTCATGATTTGATTTAGAGGGAAGTCGGCTGATGTCTGCTGGAGAGTCTACTCCTCCATGGTTAGGTGGGGAGACACATCCCTGCACTTCACAGTATGTTGTTAACACATAGCAAGAGAAACTGAACTTGGTTGGCTATTCACTCTACAACCATGGAGATCCTTCTAAGATGTAAGTGGCCGGTGGTTCCTGGACAATCCTCGACCTTCCAGGCAGTTGTTTACTCACCACTGTGACGGCGTCGTTGAGCAGAGACTCGCCAAAGACCAGGATATAGAGCTGTTCATTGACATGAATGTTCTCAAAGACAGCGAGCACGGCCACGGGATCCACAGCTGAGATCAAACTGCCAAAAAGCAGGTTCTGTAGGAGTGTGATGTCACTGAGGCCAAACGCCTCAATCTGGCAGATGCCAAACAGAGACACCCCGATGCCAATGGAATTCCACAGTGTGCCCACCACAGCATACCAGAAAATGGTGCCAAAGTTCTCAAAGAAGGGGCGAGTAGGCATGAAGTAGCCAGCATCCAGAACAATGGGTGGCAGGAGGTATAGGAAAAACACATCTGTCTTCATTGCTGGGGGAGACTTCTCATCAACACCAAAGATGATCCCACCGAGCAGAAGTCCAACCATTATGAGGAGGCAGCTCTCGGGCACAATCGTGGGCAACTTGTGATAGAGGTGGAAACCTGGTTAGGAGAGGCACAGAGTCTGGGTTACGCAGAAGTTGAGAAGAAGGGATATTAGATCCCATAGAAACAGTGGGTATAACTTCAGAATCTCCAAGATCACTGTATGTGGCTTCCATAGAGCAGAGCAGCCCACTTCACATAGTTGCATTACTTACTTACATGTGTGGAAAAAATACTGGTGAGGCACAAACTGAATTTTAACTCAGAAATCAAATGTTATACTCATTGTTTACATGGCACAATGTGGGGCTATTAAGTTTTCCATAAATACTGGGACTGTGGAAATGAAATAACATAATGCAATTTTTGTGTATGTGTTATATATGCTCCTGTGTGTGCCCGTCCACCTGTTTGGCGGAATGTCAGTACACACATTTGCTTGTGGTTGTGCGGTCAGCACTCATTCCTCTCCCTTTTCTCTCCCAAACCCTTCTGCTCAGGTGTTCTCTGTATTAGAACACACCAGGAGAAGGAAATAGCTATTTGCTACCCTTTCCTGGGATGCTCTTATGCAGACCACAGGACACACCTCTGGTGGTGTTTCTCAGGAGAGAGCTATCCACATTTATTTTGTTTTGTTGTTGTTGTTATTTGTTTGTTTATTTGAGACAGGGTCTTTTTTTACCTTATAAAAATAAATTTATTTTCAATTAAAAAAGGGTGGTGCACACATCACAGATGATAAGACCTTGAACAAGACTCAAAAATCATCAAATACAACTTTTTTCAAATATACTTATATCTCTTTATTTTTTAACAACTAGGAAACAGTTACAAAAACTATAAGGTACAACATACATTCCCAATGTCCAGTCCATATGTATTTGGCAACTAATAATAATATTCTGTTATCTATCTATCTCGATGAGTTAAAAGTTCTATACTCAACTCAGTTTCCATCCTAACTTGTATTATCAACTTAAAAATATCTTCTTAGACCTAGAACATCCTTTTAATTCCTAAACAACTTAAAAATTAACTGTGAGGCTATAACTATCTAATCTTCAACCACATCAGAGACCTGAGAAGGATAAATATATCTGAAAAAACAGGAAGTGCAGAGTCAGCAGCTTCCAAAACTAAGAAATGACAGACAACTGGCTGCCTGGACAGTCCCCAGTTTCTCTCTATAATGTTGAAGCATCTATCTTCAGCCAATTAGGGAGTTCTTTAATTAGGGAGGACTTGTGAACTCAACCTGCACATCCCGGAGATCCATCAGTTTCTCCAGCTCTGAGATTACAAACAGGAGCCAACACATTCAGCTTTTTTTCCTGGGTTTTGACTATCAGTTCTAATGTTCAGACAGCAAACACTTTCTTATATTTTTGGTTGTGAGCCTAGCCTTTAACGGCTGAGCCATCTCTCTAGCCCAAGCAAACACTTTCTTAGTGGTGTGATTTTATACTTAAATCAATTAAATTTTGTTTGGAACATCTTCAGATGTAACATCACACTCCATCCCACCAAAACCCCAGTGGGTAGACAAGGCAGTTGTTTTCAGGCTTTTAAAAATGAAGTGACAACCAAGGCTCAAAACCCTCCAGAGTCTCACCAAGGTGGTTGGGTCACAAGTCATCTCAGAGATTACTGATTTCTCTGCTGCTGATACTGTATGTGTTTTATCTTTAATTTCAGATCCTTTCATTTTAATGCCCCACGTGTTTACTTTTTGAGATGTGGGTTCCTTAAGAGAAAACCAAGTCAATTCAATAGGATGTTTTAAACAACTGGCTTATGAAGGGTATATACACACCATGAACTACCCCATCAGGAAGAAGAGTTCCCAAGCAAGTGGAGAAATGGGTGTATCTGCGAGTGACTCCAGTCTAACACAAGGTAGGCTCAAGACTCAACCAAGATCCAAGACACCCAGAATGTGCCAGCACAAAAAACAAACACACACACACACACACACACACACACAGAGAGAGAGAGAGAGAGAGAGAGAGAGAGAGAGAGAGAGAGAGAGAGGAGTCAGCCTGTGCAGACTTCAAGGACTAAACTCCTAGACAGGCAGAGAGAGCAGCCTCACAGGAAAGGAAGGAAGGGAAGAAATAGCTATCAACGACTCCTTACAAGAGCCCAGGGCCCCGTGTGCATTTAACAAAGGGAACAACTGAGCAGAGGCTGAACAGAATAAAAGGGAGGGAAATGCTGATTGGACAAACACATGGGGACATCTTGGAAAGTGACTTGGCCCATGGAGGTCAACCGAGGGGGATGGAGTTGTAATTGTAGGGTAACAGCACAGCACCCTGAGATATAGAACCAAAGCAGGGTATGGAAAGGCTGTGGCTCCAGTGACCCCAAATCGCCCCAAGTTCAATATAACAGAATGAAGGGGAGGGGACTTTGACAGTGAAACTTAAACTGGGAACAGGACGCATTGGACAGCCTCAGCCAGGAGGCTCTATCGAAGCCAGCATGGCAGCAACAGGAAACCTCAGGAGATCGAGAGGAAGGTAGGACTGGTGCAAAGGTGACCAGATAGTCACCATAGTAACAGAAAACGGATTCATATTCCCGGGTGCAAAGTGTTCTGTGTACCCCTTCTGATGGCCACCTGCATGCTTCTCTGTCACCACAGGGACAGGCAGGATGGTGGAGACACTGCCCTTCAGCATCATTTCCCCTCAGGCCTGATGGCTCTTTCCTCACTGCTCTTTTCTCTACACCTCATTTCTCTCCACACACCCAGTCAGTGCAGGCCGCCTGCACCTGCATACCATGGTACCCCTGAGAGTGAGACTTGACAACGCAGGAAACCGCTCTGGTCCTTGAGGTCAATCCTTAAAACTCAACCTGTGGCTGAAGAACAGTAGGCTCCTTCCTCCCTCAGTGTTCCAGGAAAATTTGTTCCCACTCCTGGAATTCCTCAGAACCTTGCAAAGTCCATAGGTTCTGAGACCTTCTCTCTCTGTGGATTTGTTCTGGGAAGAAAAGGTCAGTTGACACCCCATGGCCTGTCTGAGAGCCTAGCAATGGGACACTCTCTGATCTCTCACATCACCAAATAGCTCAGAGCTTCTTCTTCTTCTTCTTCTTCTTCTTCTTCTTCTTCTTCTTCTTCT
>CAJQZJ010032438.1:1647558-1658718 GCA_907164525.1 Lophiomys imhausi
ACACACACACACACACACACACACACACACACACACACACACACACATATATATGTATATATACACATATATACATATATATATATATATACATTTTAAAATTCTCCTCTGTTTCTAAATGCTTATGTCTGTCAAAATGGATCTGAGTGACCCTTTCCTGAAATAGGACAGGAGCTACTGAACCTGCCCAGTTGTTCCATGATCAAGACGGGATTAAGTGAGGAATGGTCACTGGAGTCCTCAGCCTAGTGTCCTTCGGGGAACATAAGCAGAGCATTAAGGGCATACTGTGATACTCTGGTGGATACGACTTTGTGTTCCTATGTCTGTGCTTTAGTGAGTACCTGGAATCATCTGATCAGCAATATGGAACGTTTTTATAATTCTTAAAAAACAGCTTCTTAAATATTATTCACATGAAAAAAATCACCATTTACAAATACATATACATGTTGTGAAGATGAAATTATAACTTCAAAAGACAGAAGTCACTATTGCCTGGATGTTCAGTCCACCTAATATTAAGAAATGTACCAGTCATTGGAGAGAGAAACCAGGTGAAACTTGTGATGACTTTTTATGAGGCTGACATGAGCTACTCCAGAGAGAGTACTGTGTAGTTCAGAGAGTGGTCAAGATTTTCGGCCAGATGGGAAATACTTTTAGCTTGTAAACCATATTTTTGTTTGTCTTTACAGTGCAAATGGAGCAACAAATTGTTGGTAACAGCTAAGTGAATCCCCATGGCTGTGTTTCAGTGAAGCTTTATTAATGAACACTGGAACTAGAACCTCATACAGCTCTACATGTTGCCAAGTTCTTATTTAGATTTGGTTTTAATTGTTTAGAAATGATCCTCAATCCACAGGCCACACAAAGCCAAATCATGGGGTGTATTTGGACTGCAGGCTGCTATGCGCTTACTCATCCAGGTGCAGGCTATTTGTAGTTCCTGGTAACTTCTGTTTATTGGTTGAGGAGTATTGTACTTCTTTTCATTCAATTTTATTACCATCATATAAAACTCTGCAATGATAGTGCTTTATATTTTTATTGTAACAAATCTCAGTGGGAGAACAGGAGAATACTCACATAAAAATACAATGTAAAATATTCCTCCCTGAGAGTGACACAAATTTAATTTCTCTCTACATGAAAGTCTAGAAATAAACTGAGCTTAAAAACTAAACATCTGAATTAAAATAAAACTACTGAGACTAATTTACTATATTTTCTCACTTTAGCTATAATAACCTGTTTATCAAACTCTGGGAAGAGGACAAAGACAAAAAAAAAAAAAAAGTACAGGACGCTTCCAGATAGCAGGATCCACAAAAGAGCAACAATGTAAAAGTCAGAACCAGAGAAAATCATAGCAAAAAAAAAAAAAAAAAACTAAGACAACAACAAAATAAAACCAACCAGGCAAACCACACAGTTGTAAGTAGCTCAAGGTAGGTAGAGAGGACACACTACTCCACCACACCACATACATACACACACACACACACAAACACACACACACACACACACACAACTCACACCAGCACACACACACACCCCACACACACAAGTGTGATCAGCTCAAGGGAGGCAAGGGATTAGTAGAAGAGAGTAGTTGAGACCCTCGGGGAAGCTACAATAGCATGAATTAAAGGGAATTAAAGAAATAGGTAATAGCATCTATTGAATCAAGAAATAATTGCCAAGCTTGGGCTAAGCACAGGACAATTGCAGGTGGGCACCGAGGAGGCACTATGCAGTGATTGTGGCCGCCTGACCCGGCTCAGTGTCCTGGGATTGGTTATCCTCCCTCAGTAATGGTCAAAGTAAGCTATGCTTTCTTGACTGGAGGAAAAGGGAAGAACATGGAATAAATACTATGGAAGCTTGTTTTTTAGTATTGAAAGGAATAAACAAGGACATGTAAACCTAAAACATGTTTATTTTTAAAATATTTACATTTGCATAACAACTCCATACATACTTCCAGAAACAGAACTGCAGTAAGCAAATAGCCAGAAAATAATAGTATGATTTTTAATTAGATATTACAACAAATTTTTATAATATAATTAAGAAAAAAGTGAGTGGAATGAATTTCTGAAAGTAAATATTATGAAACTACTAATTCAAATAGTTAAAACATTACATATGTAAATAATATACAAGATACATAGAATTTAATAAATGAAAAATGAACTGACATATTAAAAAATTACTACCAGGACTTGTCACAATATTTAGTCATAAGCTAAGACTGAAAGATGAATTTAGCAATCACCCCATCAAAAATAATATGCCTGTGTGTACACAAGCTTTCTTCTCATTGAATGTTCCACCTATTGATTTTACAAATCACTCATGATAATAGCATTATTGCAAATTTTGAAAAAAAAAATCAAACATTGTTGAAATCATATAGAGTAGAATGTGGATGTCATTTAATTTTTCCAGATGACTTGACCACTTAAAGGAAAGAGAAAGCTAATGAATTCCCTACCCAGAATGGACTTTAGAAAGGCATAAAGACAAGAGTTAGACCCAATAAAGACTGGATGAGTTGGATCACAAATGTACTTTATATTCAGTGAACAAACCTCTAGTCTAATAGATTAGATATGGCCATAATAATTTATGATAGAAGAAACACAGTGATCAATGATATAACAAGTACTACAGAGGTAGGAGTAGGAAGGAGCTCAGATGGGGACCCTCAGGAAAACTTCATGAGTGAAGGTGGCATTCAGATTGTTTGATGAGGATTTTTTTAATTCCTATAGTAATGAAGCAAGAAGAAAGGCAGGAGGCTCTAGGAAGGACTAGGTACAGAAGAACATGTGCTGTGACTAGTTTGGAGAGGAGTGAGTCTGCAATCAGGCAGCAAGTGCCCACATTGCATGGATCCTTGCAAAAATAAGAAATAATTGTTGACCCAAATCTTGGCATCACCTGCACATTGATGCTATGATTTGAAGACAAATCTTGGCATCACTTTGTCTTCATACATGTAGAAACAGAGAGAAATCTCTTACAGGAAACCAGAGATTGGAATTTAGAAGTGAGAAAATCAAGACTTCCCATGAGATAACACAATTGGATATGATTAACCATCGGTGTAAAGAAAAAAAAAAGTTGTCTACAAGCATAAAACCAAAATATTTTAGCATAAGCCAGATTCCATGCAGACCTACGCACAATCCCATGGAAGGTGGTCTCAGCACAAAGAGGCGTTAATGACAGGATGGCCACTAAGTAATAAGAAGAGACTCTCAGATAATTAAGATCTCTGTCTTTTCAGATACTGTGCACATATGATTGAAAAGTCATGGAATATTGCAGTAAGGATATTTATTATGACATTGTATGTGATGGGGAAAACTGGAAGAAGCAGAAATCATTAGGACATTAAATTATTTTTGTTTCATCTAATCCACATTTCTTGAGACCCTTACATTCACTAGTTATTCTAGCTGGCATGAGGGGAATAGTAGCCATCCAATGGTAAGAAATAAAAATTAAGTGATTCACAAAATCAGGTGATGATGATAATCTCATAGAGGAAAGAAGAAAGGTGATGGAGTCCTTCTGATGGATACTTAATATCTATCGGGTCAAGGAAAGACAAAATTTCCAGTGAAGTGAAGGAGTCAAAACATGGTGCACAAGCCATGAATGAAAAAAACAAGGACAGAAGCCATGGGATGGGAGCCTCTGGTCAACTCTGTCAAGAGATCAGAAAGTGAAGGAGAGCACAGAAGAAAGAAAAGAACAAGAAAATGTCATGATGTGCTAATTCTGTAGCCAGAAGAAGGTTTTGGATTTATTCTGAGAGTAATGAGGAGCCCCACAGGCCTCATGAGCAGAGGCACACGGGGCTGGACTCATGGTTGTAAAGGGTCATTTTGGCTGCTGTCAGCATGTTTTTGAGCAATTAGGAAGTGGCCCTCATAAGAGGTCAGTGCGTATCAGAGGGCGCAGATGAGCGACTTCAGACACTGTTGCTCTATCATAATATGACGCCAGACTGAAGAGTCCTGAGGTAGGTGGTCAAGGAGGAATCAACAGCTTAGTTCAACCAACTGGATGGTGGGTGGTTTATTATTTAGATGGAGAACAGCAGGAAGAAAGACCGAAAATACCAATCAGAATGTTCTTAAACAATATCACTTGAACAATTTGCCTAGAAGAAATGGCAGGCAATGTCTATAGAACACTATGGAAGAGGCAGGCAATGTCTATAGAACACTATGGAAGAGGCAGGCCTTCCTAAAGATGTGATGTCATACTTGCCTTGAATCACTGCCATATATACTACCATCTGATTTTTTATTGCACTGTGAATGAATCATAAGAATGAAACTATAAATCCAGATAATGGTATATAAAGGCATAAGAATGTCTCATAAAGAAAGAGGCCAGATACCAATGAGACTCTGAGGTAGAAGATACAATTGAAGAAATTGATATATTGATCAAAGAAAATGTTAAATCTAAAACTTTCCTGACACAAAATAATCAAGAAATCTGGATCATTATGAAAAGACCAAACTTAAGAATAATAGGAGTAGAAGAAGGAGATGACTCCCAACTCCAAGGCCCAGAAAATGTTTTCAACAAGATCATAGAAAACTTCCCCAACCTAAAGAAAGAGATACCTATAAATATACAAGAAGCTTACAGAACACCAAATAGATTGGACCAAAAAAGAAACTCCTCCTGCCATATAATAATAAAAACACTGAATGTACAGAACAAAGAAAGAATATTAAAAGCTGCAAGGGAAAAAAAGCCTTTTTATATCTGAATTACATCATATATTAACAGAATTACATCCAACTTCTCAACAGAGAATCTTAAAGCCAGAAGGGCCTGGGCAGATATCTTGCAGACTTTAGGAGACCACAGATGTCAGCCCAGACTACTATACCTAGCAAAACTTTTAATCACCATAGATGGAGAAAACAAGATAATCCACAACAAAACCAAATTTAGACAATACCAGTCTATAAACCAAGCCCAACAGAAGGTGCTAGAAGGAAAACTCCAACCCAAGGACGCTAACTACACCCAGGAAAACACAGGAAATAAACAACCTCAAAACCAAAAGAAGGTAAACACACACCCACAAACTCCACCACCACTAACGTTAAAGTAACAGAAATTAACAATCATTGGTCACTAATATCTCTCAATATCAATGGACTCAATTCTCCAATTAAAAAAAAACACAGGCTAACAGAATAGATTCAAAAACAGGATCCATAATTCTGCTGCATACAAGAAATATATCTCAGCAACAAAGATAGCTATTATCACAAGGTAAAGGGCTGGAAAAAGTTTTTTCAAACAAATGGACCCAAGAAAGAAGCAGGAGTAGCCATTCTTATATCAAATAAAATACACTTTCAACTAAAATAAATCAAAAGTGATGAGGAAGGACATTTCATACTTATTAAAGGAAAAATCTATCAAGATGATCTTTCAATTCTGAACATCTATGCCCAAATGCAAGTGCACCCTCATTTATAAAAGAAACATTACAATAAAGCTTAAATCACACATTGACCCCCACACATTAATAGTGGGAGACATCCCATTCTCACTAATGGACAGATCAGTGAGACAGAAACTAAACAGAGAAATAATAAAAGTAAGAGGCATCATGAATCAAATTGACTTAGCAGATATTTACAGAACATTTCATCCAAACACAAAAGAGTATACTTTCTTCTGCACACCTCACATAATCTTCAAAATTGTCCATATACTTGGTCATAAAGCAAACCTTAACAGATACAAGAAAGCTAAAATAACCCCTTATATCTTTTCAGATCACCATGGATTAAAGCTGGACTTCAACAACGGAAACACCAGCCTACAAACTCATGAAAATTGAACATCTTTCTACTCAATAACTTGAATGACTTAATTCAAGTTAAAAGAGAGAGAGAGAGAGATGGAGAGAGACAGAGGTGGCACATGCTTTTTTTAATTCTAGCACTGAGAAGGCAGAGGCAGACAGATCTCTGGAGTTTGCTGGCCATGCAGACTAGCCAAACTAAGGAACTCCAGGTCAGTGAAAAACCCTGTATCAACAACAGCAAAATATGGACAACCCATTAGGGACAGCAACTGAGGTTGACTTCTGGCCTACACACACACATATACACACACATGTGCACACACACACATACACACGTGTGCACACACACATACACACACATGTGCACACACACACACACCTGCACAAGGACTTTATTGACTGAATTATCTCTCCAACCCTAGTGGTCAGGGAAGAAATAAGTTAAAAACTTTATAGAATTCAATGAAAATGAAGGCAGAACATACTCAAACTTATGGAACACAATGAAAGCAGTGCTAAGAGGGATGTTTATAGCACTAAGTGCCTTCAAAAAAGAAATTGGAGAGATCTCAAACTAGCAACAAAAAAACACAGCTGAAAACTCTAGAACAAAAAGAAGCAAACACACCCAAAAGGAGCAGATGGCAGGAAGTAATCAAACTCAGGGCTAAAATCAATATATTAGAAACAAAGAGAACAATAGAATCAATGAAGCCAAGAGGTGGTTCTTTGAGAAAATCAATAAGATAGATAAACCCTTAGCCAAACTAACCAAAAGGCAGACAGTATCCAAATTAACAAAATCAGAAATGAAAAGGGGACATAACAACAGACACTGAGGAAATCCAAGAATCATAAGGTCTACTTCAAAAGTCTATACTCCACAAAATTGGAAAACCTAAATGAAAGGAATGATTTTCTTTACAGATTTCACCTATCAAAGTTAAATCAGGAGCACATAAACAAATTAAACAGTCCCATAACCCCTAAGGAAATAAAAAGAGTTATTAAAACTCTCCCAACCCCCCCCCAAAAAAAAATCCCTGGGCCAGATAGTTTTAGGGCAGAATTCTACTACACAGTCCAAAAAGAGATAATACCAATACTCCTCAAACTACTCCACAAAATAGAAACAGAAGGAACTTTGCCAAGCTCATTCTATGAAGCTACAATCACTTTGACTCCTAAACCACACAAAGACTCAACAAAGAAAGAGAATTTCAGACCAATCTCCCTCATGAACATTGATGCAAAAATGTTCATTAAAATACTGGCAAACTGAATACAAAGAATCAAAAATATCATTCACCATGATCAAGTAGGCTTCATACCAGGGATGCAGGGATGGTTCAACATACAAAAATTCATCAATGTAATCCACCATATAAACAAACTGAAAGGGAAAAAAACACAATCATCTCATTAGATGCTGAAAAAGCCTTTGACAAAATCCAACACCCATGTATGATAAAGGCTTGTAGAGAACTGGCATAAATGGCTCATACCTAAACATAATAAAGATAATACACAGCAAACGGATAGCCAACATCAAATTAAATGGAGAGAAACATAAAACAACCCTACTAAAATCAGGAACAAGACAAGGCTGTCCACTCTCTCCATATCTATTCAGCATAGTACTTGAAGTTCTGGCTAGAACAAGAAGACAATTAAAGGATATCAGGGGGATACAACTTGGAAAGGAAGTAGTCCAAGTATCGCTATTTGCAGCTCATATGATAGTAGACATAAGTGAACCCCAAAACTCTACTAGAGGACTCCTATAGCTGATAAACACCTCCAGCAAAGTGATGGGGTACAAACTTAACTCAAAAAAATCAGTAGCATTTCTTTATACAAATGATAAATGGGCAGAGAAAGAAATTAGGGAAACAACTCTCTTCAAAATAGTCACAAATAATAAAATACCTTGCTGTAACACTTGTAACCAAGCAAGTGTAAGACCTGTTTGACCAGAATTTCAAGTCTCTGAAGAAAGAAATTGAAGAAGATATCAGAAGATGGAAATATCACCCATGCTCATGGATTGGTAGGATCAACATAGTAAAAGTGGCTCTCTTACCAAAAGCAATTTACAGATTCAATGCAATTGCCATTAAAATCCTGACCAATTCTTTACAGACCTTGAAAGAACAATTCTCAACTTTGTACCCGAAGCTCTTTAATTATCCAATATATACATTCTTCTTTATTGTATTGTACTTATTTTTGCTTAGTACCTCTACCTCCCCTCCACCCTTCATTCCCTTCAACTCCCCAGTCCAAGGTGGGAGAGAAAGAAGGATAGAGGGAGAGGGACAAAGGTCCCTTTGAGCTACTTCCTGCTGATTATTAGGGTCATTGGATTCTTTGGGGGTAATACCAGTCTCTTTAGAAGTCCAGCAAACCAGCAAACCAGGAGACAGCAGCAGGAAGAACAAGCAGCAGTTTGGGGGAGCACCAAAACTGGGAGAGCAGCAACTGCTTTCTACCTTGTAGCCCTTTCTCTTCTTTGTAGAGCTTTCTCCTACTTCTTTGTAAAGCCTTTTCTCCTACTTTTTTTTGTAAAGCCCATTCTCTTTTACTTCTTTGTGGAGCTCCTTCTCTCTTTTCTCTTTATAGCCCCCTTCTCCTGGGGCTGGAGCTTTTTTTCCTCTCTCCCAAGTCTTCAGAGTTTGCATGCTGCAGTGGGCTAAGTCACACCCCTGCCAGCTCCCGAGACAGTTACCACTTTACACCTGTGTCTTAAGCAGCCTCACACCAGGGATTAAACAAAAACATTCTCATAGTTGGTTATTTTCATAAACTCATATCACACAACTTTATATGGAAAAATAAAAAACCCAGTAAAGTGAAAACAGTCCTGTAAAATAAAAGAACCCCTTTTATTTTAAAAAATAAAAAAGTGGTAACTCTTGAGGTATCACCACCCCTGACTTCAAGCTGTACTACAAAGCAATAGTAATAAAAACCACTTGGTATTAGCATAAAAACAGACAGGTTGGCCAATGGAATCAAATCAAAGACCCAGAAATAAACCCAAACTCCTGTGGACACTGATTTTTGACAAAGACACCATAACCATACCATGGAAGAAAGAAAACATCTTCAACAGATGGTGCTGGTCCAACTGGATGTCTATATGTAGAAGAATGCAAATAGATCCTGCTTGGTTGATTTTTGTATGTATGTGTGTGGATTTTTTGATGCTATTTTTATCCTTCTGATATCTTTATACTTGAACTAAGGAAATCAGCCTCCAGGAAGTTCCAGTGGATATGGACAATCCAAGACCTAACAATGATCTGCTTTATCTGGACAAGAGACTTAGAAAGAATATACCTAGAAAAACTTCAAATGACTACTCTACCCCAGGCAAACACCAAGGAAGAAAGCGTGGTCCTATCCCAGCAAGGTCTGAGCAGCCCATCTAGATTCCACCCTCCCAAGAGTGCTGGAAATACCCGACCTAGCAGTTGATTGACATTAGAATGGGTGGATGTGAGATTCTCTTTTCTCCTGCATGGCAATGAACCCTCCGGTCAGTAGAGCTGATAGGGAGGACACTCATTACATAGGTATACTCCACACCCAGGACTGGCCCGGGAAGAAGGCACAAAGGCCAGTGCTGCGAAAGATAGAAAAGCCATCACTGTTCAACCTTGTCGTCATTATTCCATTAAAATCTGGATGGTGAATTTTATATGGTATATCCATTGTGAAGACAATAAGCTGCATTTTCATTTTTATCCTTCCTTCCATTGTTGTAAAATAATAATAGTATAAAATAAAAATTAAATATTGATTTAACTGCATAAACACTGCCAGACAAACAGGTAGAAAAGAGTATGCTTTGCTCAGATGGTATTTGTTAGAAGCAGAGGCACTATGTGTAACCCCAAAACCATAATCCTGACTGATCTGTTGACACAAATTGAGTCTCTTTAAGGCAATTTTTTAACTCATTTTTAAAATGTGTGATGTGTGGGATATTTAAGGGAAAAATAAAAACATTAGAATTGTTGGAAATTCAAAGGAAAACATAACTTATAAAAATACCCAGAGCAAAATGTGAAATAACAGTGAAAATGTTTGAGTAGATTATAACGCACTGCCATGATAACTCCATCTCCCACAGCACATGTGTTTGTTCTATTAGTCTTCAAGTTTATTAAAAATGCTCAATGAAAATGAACATGAGAAAAGTTACAACATAAAACTGCTTAAATTCATTGATCTTTATCCCTAGCTAAAGGAAACTGCTTCCTTTTAATGAGAGTAAGGAAAATCTTCATTAAGGCAATTAATTACTGCCAGCAGGGGTGTGGCTCAGTGTTACACTCTTGCTTAGTGTGTACCCAGAGCCTTTGTATGTATTTATCTTTTTAATTGTGTGCTGGAAAATGCACTATATTTTTTTATCAAGTTAATTTGGCTGCAAGTAAATTCTTACTTATTTTGAGTGCACTAACATCTCACACAATGCTCTTAGACCCCTTAAGTATAACCAGGTAAAAAGTCACAGAATTGATGAAGTCCCTGTATTTTGGATCATTGTTTGTTTTGCATTTCGTGGGGCTGTGAGAG
Source organism: Lophiomys imhausi (assembly GCA_907164525.1). Lineage (NCBI taxonomy): Eukaryota > Metazoa > Chordata > Mammalia > Rodentia > Muridae > Lophiomys > Lophiomys imhausi. The sequence continues at coordinate 1,658,012 of CAJQZJ010032438.1, forward strand.
GCTACACACTCAGTGGAAAGCAGACTTTGAATACTGATCTTTTTCTGAGCTACTTGGCTCAGTTTTCTCAAGTGATCCCCTGATCTTCGGCTCCCATTCAAGTGTATGGTCACAAGGGGAAACAACTAAGACCAGTTTAGTGGCTCTCGACCTGTGGGCTGTGGTCCCTTTGGCAAACCTGTATCTCTAAAAATATTTACATTAGAACCCATAGCAGTAGCAAAATTTCATTTATGAAGTGGCAACAAAAGTAATTGTGTGGTTGGGGGTCACGCGACAACATGAGGAACTGTATTAAAGGGTGGCAGCATTAAGAAGGTTGAGGACCTCTGCTCTAGTTGCTGTGTTCTTACGCTATGCTATTCGCAGCATTAAGAAGGTTGAGGACCGCTGCTCTAGTTGCTGTGTTCTTACGCTATGCTATTCCCCAGATTAGCTTTATTAGTTGTGTTTTCATTTATGATATTTTCAATTTAACATTAACTTACTGGGTGCATTATAAGTTGGGCATCTGCAACAGAAACAAAACTTGTTGTTAAATGGCAAACATTAGGCTAGTTTATAAACTGATGTGCCACGGTGGCCTGCAAGCCCACATTACTTAGTCTATGGTGTAGTTACAAAATTGAGCTCATCTTTAGAAATGAAGAGATTTCTTTCTTTCTTTCTTTCTTTCTTTCTTTCTTTCTTTCTTTCTTTCTTTCTTT
>CAJQZJ010032438.1:1664292-1682437 GCA_907164525.1 Lophiomys imhausi
TGTCACCTGGGGCCATGTCTGTCACCTGCGGCCATGTCTGTCACCTGAAGCCATGTCTGTCACCTGCAGCCATGTCTGTCACTTGAGGCCATGTCTGTCACCTGCAGCCATGTCTGTCACTTGAGGCCATGTCTGTCACCTGAAGCCATCTCTCTCCATCTGCTGTCATGTCTGTCACCTGTAGCTATGCCCGCGCAACACATGATGGACATGAATTCACCCTGTGAAACTCTAAGCAAGCCTCTAATTAAATGCTGTATTTTATAAGTTGCCTTAATCATGGTGTCTCTTCACAGTAATGCAAAAGTAACTAAGACATGGGAAAAACTAACAAACTACCCCATTTTGGGAATTCTTTTGTTTTCTAAACTGCCTACAATCATACGCTTTCACTTACACTTCCTCCCTGCTTCTGACTACCTGGGTGGTGGTCTGCACACCCGAGTGCTTTCCGTGTGCCTGCAGCTGCAGGCTACAGGGGCTCCCCTGACTGCCAGACGAACATAAGCATCTTCAGGGATGACGGAGGGTCTCAGAGCTGTCTCACTGTCACCACAGTTATAATTATTCATTAAATTAAGAGCCAAACCTGTTGATTCATTTGTTGAACAAATGGAAAACTGGAGTTTTGACAATCTTGCACATTTGTCCTGAGATCTAAAAACTATCTTGGTCTGCTAGCTTGATAGGCCTGGAAACAGAAGTTTGAAACATCATCCAAACATCACTTCAGAGGAAGTGACACCATTAAGCACAAGGATCATCCATCTCACCAGTCAAGTTTCTAGCAAACAGATCAACACTCATGGATGGCCTCAGAGAAGTGGTTCTCAACCTGTGGGTCATGACCCCTTTGGGGTTGAATGACCCTTTCTGCAGGGGTCACATATCAGATAACCTGCATACACAATATTTACATTAAGATTCATAACAGTAGCAAAATTACAGTCACAAACTAGCAAAAAAGATAATTTTTTGTTCTGCAGGGGTGTGGAGAGGATAGGAGAGGACAATGGAAGGTGGAATGGTCAAAGTACATTTATATATACATGTGTGTGTCTTCATGCAAGTGTGCGTGTATGAAATATATAAATGTATGTTCCGTATATACGTATATATGGAACATTTCCACTGTCTATGTATAATTGACTTACCCATGGATACTCATGGCAGATCAGGTCTTCCACAAAAGTGTCAGAGGGTGTCATGGTGATATCTTGCTCCCACAGGGAAGGGCAACCTTGCCTGTGAAAGCCCCCACACGCAGATCCGACTTCGGCCTCCACCTATTATGCCTGGCTTCTGGGACTTCAGAGTCCAAGAAGAAACTAGTGACAACAATGGGTGTGCATTGCCTTTCTTTTCCATGGCAAACTAAGCAAAAGTAGACAGATAATTTTCTTTATTTTCTCTTATGCAACACTGGAAACTGAAATATGTATGACTTGGATAGAAGTCTATTCATAACAGCAACAGCAGGAGGCCAGAACATCTAAATAAGCCAGCAAATTGCCATGGAACAAACCGAATGGACAAAACAGATTTCCACTGTATGCTATTATGCTTTGGGAAGGGAGGAAGATGTCTGTTCTCCTCGGGGCTAGCCATGTTTCTGAGGTCTTTGAGCCAGCAAGCTCAAAATGTGACTCTGTTCTAACAAAAGCTGGATGAAGACATTGTCATTAACAGCATTCCATGTCACCACAGGTGAAATAATAACAGAGGCAGGTGAGGGCAGTCATGTGACATCAGATTCACAGCTAGTGAGTGGCCCAGCTGGGATTCTGGGCGCCAAAGTTTAATATTGACCACTCAAGTGTGTTCAAGAATAGCATGCACATCATAAGCAAGTGGAAAGGCTAAGATATTCGAGCATGAAAGGGCAAATAAATAATGTATATGCTGCCAGGATAATAAATTTAAACCACGGGTGTCATACTGGGTGTTTTGTTACCTTAATTATTGTACAATGTAAGTGATTGTGGAGAAACAAAAACGTTTTCTAATTGTTATTCACCTACTTAATGATTAGTTATTGAATCTTTAATGTGTATGGGATATAGCTCTACACAGTGAGTAAAATGACACAGTCCCTTCCGTCATAAAGAACACATCTTTTAATGTGTGTCAACCTGTATGTGGTTAGGTGCCCAACCATGCAAGGCAATCTGGCATTCAGGATGCATGTATGAGACAAAAAATGAATATTTGGACATTTTTACATGTAAATATCTATTAGAATGTATATGGTAGCCCATGTTTCTCTGACCAATAACTCCTTAACGCATTAAAGATATTCAATATCCTCCCTCTTAACCGTGGGGACATATTCCAAGGTACTCAGTAGATATCTAAAAATCAGATATAATAGTAAGCCCTACTTGTGAATTATGTTTTGCATGCACATTCATACTGATGCTAAATTTGAGCATATAAGTCATACAGCCACAATGGAAGTTTACCAACAATTACTGCTGTTAAATAGAATAGCTACAGTAATTTACTATAATAATTAGGTTGATGCAATTATTCCCTCTTGACACTCTTTTATTAAGATTTATTTTCATTTTTTAATTATGTGTGTGTTTGGGTATGCGCATGTGTGTGCTCATACCCAAGGAAGCTTGAGTCACAGGTGACTGTGGGCTCCCTGACATGGATGCTAAGAACAGACTCTGTTCCTCTGTAAGTGAAGTTAGTACTCTTAACTGCTGGACTGTCTCTCTAACCCAGATTATTATCTCTTAAAAGAAATAAGAGCACTGAAACTAATGAAATGATTCATTCCTGACCATGCGTGACCACAGGTAAATGAAACTGTGGAATATAAACCACAAATCAGGGAAGATTTCTGGGTCTAGAAGCATAAACATTCTACATCTCCCACACCACAAAAGGGAGAAGAGGAGGGAGAAGAGGCTGCACAACCATTCTGAAATTCTAGACTCACATTCCAGCTTTGGTGCTGCTAATGGGTTCTGCATCCTTGTTTCATCCATCCCAACCCAACCTGGAGGGTTGCCAGAAAACCATATCAATGATGACCCTAGGCCACACGCTACTTCCATGCATCATTTCAGATGGTCCTCACAGTTACCCCATGGAGGATGCAGGAGGAATTACCACTGTAGTCTGATTTTACAATGACAGTCTAACCTGGTCAAAAGAGATACCAAGAGTCAAGATGAGACTCAAGAACAGCTCTTTGTCTCCAAGGAGAGACTGGGTAGATTAGATCCACCAAGGCTCTCTGGAGACCACAGGTGAGCATATGGCACAGTTGGCCTTCGCAGTTTCCGGGCATTGGTTCTAGAACACCCTCTCCCTCAGCAAAGGATGCAAGTGCTCAAGTTTCTTACATGCATTGGTGTAATGTTTACACAGCACTATGCAGGTCTTCCCTGTACAGTTTAAGTCACCTCTAGATGAGTTACAACACAGGAGCACTGTAAAAGCTATTTAAACAGCTATACTACAGCGTGATAACAACAAGAAAAATTCATTCATATTCAAGTGTTTGGCAAAGATCCAGTATTTCTCTAATATTAATGTTCAATAATGATCCATTATTGGTCGAATGCAGAGAAGCAGGCCCCACAGACACAGAGGCCCTTCCTGTAACTCAATATGCTTTTTAGTACAGGAAGTGGTAAGGTGGCTCCACACAGAGGTGAATGATGAGGAACTAGCTATAGGCCCAGGTCCACCACTTGACAGCTGGGCTGTCTGGAGCAATGCAGCTAAACTCACCAAACTTCACTCACATTTTCTTCTGTGTTTTGAAACTTGTGATCACATTTTTGCATTACTATGAGACCTAAGTAACATGGTGAACATTGAAACAAGCATGTAGCCAAATAGCTGGTAACAGCTTCTTAGCTATTACTATCTTATGAAAGAAACTATGAGAGTCTCACCCATTCTTCCGTACGATGGGGCAAGAAAAGACAAGACTGATCACATTACAGTGCTCATGTTTCCAGCCTAGGGATCCTGGGAAACAAGTTCAGGAGTCAGGAGCAGCAGAATTATCAGTGGCTGAGACACAGAAATATGGAAGTGAAGCTATTTCACTGCCCTGTGGTTGTCTGAGGAACTCTGCCTGGATAAGTAAATCTTGTCAGGGTGTGGCAGCATGTATCTGTAATCCCAGCACTCTACAAGCAGAGATGGGAGAATCAGCAGTTCTTTGTTTCTACAGAAAGTCAAGGATGGTCTGACTTATAAGAGACTCAAAAAACAAAAGCAACAACAACAAAAGAAAACCTTTGTACATCCCTAAAGCACTTTCTGCAGAGATCAAACCCAGGTCCTTATCAATCACTAAACAAACAAACAAACAAATAAATAAATAAAATCTACCAAATCACACACCCTAAGCCTTTAGTATAGGTTTCTAAATACAATTGTGTGTTTCATTACTTTTCTCTCTTTTCCATGTAAGCTTTTTCCCCCCATGGGCCAACATGAAGAAATAATATGGCATTTGCCTGTCAAGTATGAATCAGCCACCGTCACACGGAGAGCTTTAAGAGGACCACTGTGTCTGACTGGGATCAGTGGAAGAAGATAAAGATATCCTCAAACAAACAATGAACTTTATGCGTCGAAATGAGAAAGCTCATGAAGGGTGTCGAGCCGTGTAAGGGATTATTGCAGGAAGTGCCACAATTATGACTCATTGCTTTAAAAAGACTTAATTGCTAGTGAGTGACCTGCAACGGAGCAGACGTCACTTACAAAGACATCCCATCCATATCCACAAGTCACTTTCAGGTAACAAACATGCCACTCTTGGCTTCAGTTTCTTATGCTTTGTTAAAAGCGAAAGCTTTGTTATACACAATCACCTCACATTGTTCATAGAGACATAACAAACATGAGGGCCACACACACAGCCCAACTTCGACCAATCAAATGGAAGACCCACGGAAGTGAGGACTCACCAGAGATCTAAGGCCAGAATGGAACATAGAACTGAATCACCCTATCTCTAAGGTACTTCCGGGTATATTTTCCTCCAATATCTCTTTGACTCCTGAGCTAGGACTCTTCTGCACAAGCAAGAAAATATAGATAATAAAACAAAGTCAGCAGAATCATACTTTTATATCCCATTTTTTAAATGAAGAAGGTATAGTTTTTTTCTTACAAGTGAGAACTCATCACGACCTAGCCATAAACTTTAAACAATGTATGAAAATATTTCTGTGAAGGCAAAATGGCTCAGGGGGTGAAGGCACTTGAAGTCTGCAGATGCAAATATAATAACCTGTGTTTAATCCTTGGAACTCACTTAAAGATGGATGGAGAGAAGAAACTCCACAATCCATCCTCTGAGCTCCACACATGGACCATGCACCTTGTCAAACACATACCAAATCACACACACACACATACACACACACACACATACACACACACACACACACACACAGTCACACGTGTGTGCGTGCACACACAATAGTGAAATCAGTTAACTACATTTTAAAAAGATATTTCTTTAAAAAGCCTGAAGCAAATTATCACCCTAGTATTAAACAATATAGATGTAAAGAAATCCTCCTCTCAGTACAAATTAGCATCGATGTCTAGCTACCTGAGTCAACATAGAAGATAATGTTTAGCAGGCTAGAAATAAGGAAAAAAATCAAAGCAAGAGATGTCAGTGAGCCTTTAGGCCAGAGCGAGCCAGTGGAGTTCCAGATGGAGCTGCACACAGTCCTTCTGTACTGGGACTTGGTGGAGTTGTCACCTACATGATAATAGGTAGTAAGACTTTAGACTGGCAGGGGAAGGACTCTTGCATAAATTCCTGACTCTCAAAGTACTACTTTGCCTTACATAAATAAATAGCAGAAGGAAAAAAAAAAAGATGGCTGTAGTCAGGGAAAAAGGAAAGGAAACTGGCCAATTTTATCTGGCTCTGGGCCAGGAAGAAACTCACCTGTGATAGAAATAGAATTCCAGGTCTGCATCACAGGGCACTAAATTCATACAGGAAAGCCAAGTTCTCAAACAAATACTAAATACTCATCATTCAAACAAAAGACTAAGAACCATTTTGTAAGAACAAGTTATGAGGTCAACAGTGTCAACCAAATAAATAACCCTTAGTGAGGCTAAGCTCACAGCTAAGAGTTACAGACAATGTAAGACATAAATATCCAAAAGCAGTCATTGGGAGATGTGGTAAATGTAAGAATTTACACCCAAAGGTTGGGGGCTGGGGAATGTGTGATGGTGAGAACTACAAAATAAATGAAGTAATGACGAGCAGAATGAAAATCACATGATTTCTGTGATAAATGCAACTGAGTAAAAAAGCAAGGACAAGGCAGATAGTCTGAAAAGGACACAAAATTGTTGAAATGAGAATGCAATTCAGATTAAAAGTCTACAGACTAGGCTAACGACAAATTAGAATCATACTGTGGGCAGTATGGTAAATCAGAAACAAAAAGACTTGATAAAATCAAAAATAAGTGACAGAGAAAGGAAAAGGCATGTAATAAATTCTATGGGAGAAAAATCACACAAATCCTCCGAGACATATTGAGACAACAGCCAAATGTCAGAAATAACCAGAGATCAAACAAATAAACAAACAAACAAACAGGCTGAAATGCAACCAATGGGGAAAGCCAAATTTATTCCAAAGGGTTGCAGACGGAGAGGAAAGGGGCATAGAGAATGGTCCAAAGGAACAAACTGGACAGAAAGCAATGACATCATATCTTCTAGTGGAAATAACTCAAAACTGTATATTCAGTTCAATTTTCATTGCAGAACATAATCAACTTTGTGACATTTTCAAAGGGTTGGGACAGAACTCAGTGGCAGAGCACTCATCTAGAATGAGTGAAGCCCTCGGTAAAACCCCCTACCACCAAGAAAAATAGTTTGAACAAGGCTATCCCTGAAGGATTCACTGAAGAATATATGTGTGGAGAAGGGGAGTAATCTACAAGGAAGACATAGATGTAACCATAAGTAAAAAATGCTGAACATGTTTGCAACCCTAAATAAACAATTATTTATTGAAAGCCATTTTGAAGCAATTTAAACTTTGAAAGAGGATTTTTAAATGCATGATGCTCAAGCACATTGAGGAACAGACTAACAACAGCAATAGAAAGAGCAAATGCTATGTTTGACAGAGCGGCGGGGGGAGAGGGGGAGGCAAGGAAGCTAAGGGGAAGGGGGCAGCAATGCATTTGATAAACAAGAAAATTGCTGCAAAGTCAAAATACTTGGGAAAAGAAGAAAAGACAGACATTAAGTAAAAGCAGAGGGTAAAATGAGCCCCGATAAATCATTACAATAAATGTAGTAACATTCCTTTTTTTTTAAACTGCAGAGATTTAAAAATTTTAAAGACAGAAAATCCAGTTATATGTGGTTTAACGAGCCACATCCAAATTGAAAAAGGATATAGCTAATTTTCTCTTAAGATTTAGGAGAAGATGCATCTGAGAAATATTGATGTGGTAACACTAATAAGAGAAAAAGAATGTGACAAAAACAGTTCTATCTTGAATAACAATACAGATACAAAAAAGTCAAATTTAAACCACAAGCAAAGCTATAAAGGAAGAACTAAGATGTGACAGTACTAAATCAGCATATACCTAAGAACATGGGCTCAAAAGTGAAACTTGACAGAGTTACAGATAGACCCTCTTAGTGGACAGTTTTATGCAGTCTAGAAACTGATAAGGTAGTCACAACGCAGTAATAGTACTGAAGAGTTTGACACCATGATTAGGAACTCGATGTAGTGTATGTGTAAGTGGGCATGGGTTTGCCTGTGTACTCAAACAGCACAGGGCACTAAACACTTCTACTTTCTGTGTTCTTTTCAAATTCCCATAGAAAAATCTGATTTTTAAACAGCCCCACATTAATTCACACAGAACATAACAATTGAGACTTTCATAAAATCATCAGCATACCTATCTGATAAGAATGCAATTGATGCTGTAAAAATTTTAAAAATCAAAGTAAAACAGTGTGAGGGCTGGAGGGATGGTGAAGAGCACTCGCTTTCCTTGAAGAGGACCTGTGTTTGATTCTCAGCATTCACCTTCTTCTGAGTTGCACAGGCACTAAGCCCTTACAGTGTGCATGCATGCACTCACACATAAAATAAAATTAATAAATCTAATAAAAATAAAATAAATTTAGGGGAAAAAGTCTCAATGTATTTATCAATTTTTTTTAAATGTAGGAAGATGAATACCAGGGAAAGTCAGTTTATCAAACAAGGCAACAAGCCTGAAACAGGACAGAAAGGAGTGTTTCTCAGTGAGCGTATTCCCACCATGCTAGAGAACACTCTTTTGAATCACAACAGCCTATGGGGAGGTTCACATTTCATAATTCTACTTTAATTTATATGGTATTTCCTTGACTCTGAAGGCTAAGTAAGCATGTTGTAAGATATGATCCATTGATTGAGTTTTGATATTTTGTACCAGTGTCTCCTCTTTGAATATCCATGATTTCCGGCTTAGTAGTAATAGTGATATCATGTAAGTTTCCTGGGAGTGGTACTGCACTTGTATCATTCTCCAAGAATCTTCTGTCTTTACTAGTCACTGTACTGTTTCTAATTTGTAATGAAGATTGATTCGTATGAACTTGAAGTATCATGGATCTGTCTTCTTTGTGACTTAGTCTTAAAAGTAGTATAACATGTATTTGGTACATGTTTAAAACAACAGTAATTGTGTTCCCATTATTAGTGATTTGGTGGAATCAGTTACCCTTGTGAGGTGAAAACTGACATTCAATTGAAAAATAAACTCCATAAGTGACAATCTAAGTTTTCAGTTTAATGAATAAATAAATAAGCAGAGGAAAATAGAAGTAAGGAAGCCACAAAAATATGAGCAAAATCTCTAGAATTAGAAGCCAGTAAGCAAGAGTGACTTTTAAAAATATGGTATTTCCTTGACTCTGAAGGCTAAGCATGTTGTGATATATGATCTATTGGATGGGGTTGGATATTTTCTACCAGTGTCTCCTCTTTGAATATCCATGATATTCAAAGAATAACTGATTCCACCAAACCACTAATAATGGGAAATACAATTACTGTTGCTTTAAACATCTACCAAATACACACATTTTATGACCTTCTGAGCTCTAACATTAACATGGACTTGTGCTAAAATGACCCAAGAGAAAACAATAACTTTGATCAAGATGAAGAAAGACAAGAATAAAACTATTAGGAATTAAAAAAAATCACATGACTGCAGAAGGAGATTGTTAAGATCTCTAAAATTTATTCTTTCTGTAAATGTAAAACTCAGATGACAAAAAAATGTAAGTGACTAAAACTGACTCAAAAATATGCACATAAACCAAATAGAACTGACTGTAAATAAATACTAAAATAACTGAATCATCATCCACAGTCTATCCACATAGTAAGACTGCAAAATGTACAGGTAAGTTTTTACAGCCTGTGCACGCACGCACGTGCATGTGTATATGTGTGTGGGGGGTGTTTATTATACATATTGGGGCTTCAAAGCACATGAAAATTGTACAAGAACCAAGTGCCTCACAAATAGTAAGTAGAGTTATCGTTATTGAAGTTGATTTTCAATTTGAAAACAAAATGCAAAACATACAAACAAAACCTGGTGTTATTTTAATAATAAGAAATTGTTGCTGTGGATCCTGACATCATTCTTTATGATGCCTGAATTGTGAATTAGTCTTTAGAAAATGATGACAATGATACTGATTTTCTTTTTCAGACAAAAAACATATGGACAGCCCTGAGCATAGAATCTGAACTGTTCTCTTTCAGTTTTTTTTTCTTTTTTTTTTTTGCTTTATTGGGTCAGAGCACATGCCAGTAGCCACACAGTACATACAAAATGAAGTGCAAAGACCATGAACGTCATCCCACGCCTCCTCCCACTGTGGTACATAAGCTTTAAACAAACTAGACAAAGCATAAGGCAAATGCAAGAATACATAGTTTTTTTCAGAGATAAAAATCTCTGTAATTAAGGAAGATACACAACTTTTCTGTCTCATATTCTAAACTCAAGGCAGTCTGAAGCCCTGAACAGACACCTTAATAGGCCAAATGCTTTGCCTTCCCCTCAAAATAATAATAATAAAGTAATAACAATAATAAAAACTTATCTTCCAGATAGCAAGATGGAGAGAAGTAAAAAATGCTGTGTCCTACCCCTAAGTTGTGGGGCCAAGGGAACAAAAAGGACAAGGGTAACCAGTGACAGCCAGGTAGGAATAGCAAACAAACCAAACCTTGCAAGACCCCAATGCTGCGAAGGCATACAGGAAAGTCTGGAACAAAGACAATTGTTCAGTTACTTTAATGATGAGACCCAGTGCTCTGTCCCTGACCCTTGAGCAGCAGAGTAGAATATAGAATTGTCTTCACTTAGAGCAAGCACAGCCCTCAATAGTCCAGTTCATAAGAGAAAGCTATAAAAAACACCAAAAACCTGTACTCAGCTTCTTCCTCTAGATTTTTCTTATTGTCTAGATTTCTTAGAACTCTGTCCTTGCATACAAGATTCAGCAGACAAAGTGTGTGGGGTTTACTGTACCAAAAAAAAATCAATGCATTACCAGAAACACATGTAAGATGCTAATAAGAATTTACATACATGAGAACCTAAAGAAAAGGCAAGGAAGTGCTTCACCCCAAGGTGGGAAAAACTCACTATCCTCTTTTGTTCATTTGGATAAACTGTTTCACATACACCCATCTCATCAGCCCTAGCACTCAGCTTTCAGGAAATTTTATAATCACAGAACTACATCTGTTGCCAAATAATTAGGAAGTTGATATCCCCCCCAATAACCAGAAAGAGCACTGAGAAAAGTTGAATTATGATTTTTTACAGAACAAAAATTCTAATTTCTAAATAAGAATTTCTAAATTTCTGATTTCTAAGACTATTTCCAAGACCCAAGGCAGCACAATCTAGATAAACTCTCTAAAATCACCACCGGTGTTTAAACCCCCTACATACAGATGTTATTAGGCCCAACCTGTTCATTCTTGTTCAGATCAGTCACGGGTAGAGTTTCTCCCTGCTCTCTGCAGCAGCTAAGTTCTGGCACACTGGGGAGTTGCATCAAAATGCCCCGAGCAGAAACCAAAGCTTCTAAATGAGTTGGCATTTGTATCACCTCACAGTCTCATAACCCCATGTGTGTTGAACTCACCATCTTTCCCAAACATGAGCAACTTAGGTTATCTATGAATGGTAACCACTCCCCTAGCCCCACAAAACAAAAATTTTCAAGTACAGAAGCTAAAAGAAAACCTCTTTAATTTTCTAATAAGCTTTACTATTAAAAAATTTGCAAATAAATAAAAACATCACACAATGACATTAACCAGAATCAAAGTCTATACAAGTTAATGAACTTATATATGCTTAGAATTTACATTAGAAACTATGAAGCTGCAAAGTTACAGAGTCGATGTTTCTCTAGTTTTAATTCTACATGGATACATTTGGTTCTCCTTATAGATAAGTGCATAAGCAATATTCTATACATAAAATGTAAACATTTAATATAAGGCTCCACAGTTTCTCTCTTTCAGGACTTATTTTCCCAGCCTGTGAAAGTGTTCTGCAGTACCAGGGCCATCTTGTTCAAAGCCAAAGAGAGAGTGAAGGGTCTGTGGGGTGGGGGATGCTGCAGGGAGACTTGAGACTTGAGAGTATCTTGAGGACATCCCTCCAAAAACAGCCAAATAGGCAAGAGGGGGCTGAGTTTTAAAATAGAAAGAAAATGGCAAATGACTCCAACCAACATCCTTTTTAATTTGAAAAGTCCACTTTCTGTTCCAAGATCTATTTCCTTCACTTTACGTCAGGGAGTCGGCACCGTGTTACTTGGACCTCTCTCTGAGAAGGAGACAGGAACACCTGTGCTGCCATCTCTGCACTGCGCCAGTGGCCAGAGAGGTACAGAATCCAAGGAAGGCAAGTGGACTGGGAGAATACACAATGCACATGCAATATATCACAACTGTGGTCAAATCCAGCTCTGTGAGGGCAGAAATAGTTCCACGTGAGATAGAAGAGGGCCAGGGAATTCAGTATGTGGTTAGCAGATGCATAAAGGTGCCTGCAAACTTTGACTCACACAAGCCTGGATACTTTTAAACCAAATACCATACAATTAGGATGATGATGTCCATTAAGATGAATGGAATACCACAGCTGGGGTGAGAGAAGGCCAAAAGGCCACCCAAGGGAACAAGAGCTCCGGGGTTAAGACAGAAAGCAAGACACACAGAGAGGTAACAGAAGACAGTGGAAAACAACTCAGGTGCCAGGATCAGTAGGGCTACTGCAGCTGCCCTCAGGGTAGTCGCCACTGTTCCCTTCGACATGCCAGTAACAATAATGGACAGATTCATTCTCGTTCCAACCTCACTCCAGAAGAAGCCTCCAGAGAGGAACTAGGATGAGACACCAGACCCTCCTGCCTGGAACGTGGTCTCTCTCCACCCACCAGCCAAGCTTCACCACATCTCAGCTTCCTCCTCTCCAAAGCAGGGCCATCATAACTGCCCAGGAGGAGGGCTGTGAAAATGAGGGCTAATGAACTTAAGTGCCCACTGGCGGCTGTTATTAGTGTAATTAATCTGATTAAAACAATCAGGAGCGAAGAACAGAAGAAGCTGTTGGAGGAGAGAAGCAGTAGTAATGGAAGATGGCAGGAACGCCCTCCAGAAGCTGTGACTCAGGCGCAGGGAGGGACCCAGAGCCCATCTACCTGTCTGCATTTGGTGGCTCCAGATTTGCCCTTCATATTGTGAGCTTTCCAGCTTTGATTCCCACCTTCTCAGGAGAGAGTATTCACACCTGCTCTCCCTGCAGGGCAGGGATGCTGTGAGGGATAATGTGAAGAGACAGCATCTCAGGCTGTTATTAGAGCCCATGAGTGTATGCGACTGTTTGCTTGATAGGGAAGTCCATGTACCTTATACCGTTGCTCAGATGGAATTAAAAAGCTCAGCTAGAGTGTCATGCTATAGCCAGCAATTCCAGACTCCAAAGTCATTACGTAGTGAGGGACACCTTTGCTTACCACCATTTCAGGCTAATGGATTTCATCTAACCTCAGAGGTCAATTTTAGGCTGAGCCTGCAAGTTCCACACTCCTACGAACTGTCCCTGACATCTCCTTGGACCACCCCTTTTCCCTTCCCACTTTTCATTTCTCTCTAGAATGGCGTTTCTGGTGACCAGCTCCCATGGACCAGATTCTAGTCACCCTTAAAAACAGTCTGCGTAGGTGTGGCCAGGTTGTGACCCCTTCGTGTGTCCACAGCCAGACTCCATTTGTCATACCCCTCTGCCCATGGAGTGCCTCCTGTGATACAACCCCTGGTACCTCTTCCCACCCATCAACAAGTTTCCCTAGAATGGCAGGGATGTTCAAAAACCTGCATCCTACAAGGGGAATGCACAAAACCGAGGGTACACTATGTTCTTTTAACCTTATCGTTTTTTGAACCGTACAGCAATAGTTAGCACACCTTAATACTGAGTAAAACTGCGAGCATGAATTATGGTGGAGTGCGCAGGTTAGCAGAATAGGGGACAGGTGCTGAGGTTCTTTATTTTGTTTCTTTACTTTCAATATGAGAATTGGGGATGGTGGAGCAAGTGGGTTAATTATTTGTGAATATCTGGTCTCACTGGCTACAGTTACCTCTAAAGAAAAGGCTTTCTAGAGAGTGACAGGCCTAGAGAGACAGATCAGGGCAGTGGTATCAGGCCGCTGCATGAGCTCAGGTGTCCCAGTGTAGGCCCTTCATCAGGCAGGAACATGGGGAGGGCTGTTTCCCCGCTAAGACACCCTCTCCCATCCAAAGTCTTGCCCAGGGCTGGCTTCCACTTCACCTCCCCTCTACAATTCAATCTGTCCATTTCCTTCCTCAGCGCACATGTCCCCCTCAACCTCGGCACAGAGCTGTCAAACTTGAGCAAAGCTGAGGTCAGCAGCAAGTCCCTATGCGACTGGCCAGTCTTCCCCGGGCTTTCCAAGGCCAGTGTCGGATTAAGAACAGGAGATCTTTCAACCCACGGAAGCTAATCTGTCTGTCCAAGGCTGCCTTGGTGCAGGAGGAGGTGGCCACTGAGACCAGCTACTCGCCTACTTGGCGGGCCACCCACCAGAAACCAGCCCGATCATCCCGCCCCCACCCATGGGTACAGTTCGCTTACCAATCTTGGCCAATGAGGCCAGTAGGATCCACAAAGTGATCTCGAAAGGGATTTGCACGTGGGGGTAATCCAGGGTGAACACGGGCAACCGACTTTCCTCAAACGGCGTCGTTCCTGGGGCCACTACGCTGGCGGGGCTTGGCGGATTGGAGCTAGCACGCTCCCCAGCCCTGGGTGAGTCCAGCAGGGTCTCGGCCAGAGCGCCCGCCGGCGCTGCCACCTGCAGAAACAGCAGCAGCAGCAGCAGCAGCAGCCGCCAAGACGGTGGCGCCCACACGCTGTGCGCGATGCCGGAGGGGCCCATGGGGTCGGCGGCTCCGGGTGCAGCGGAGGACGCCGGTTGTAGGTATCTGGGCGCCCTTAGCGCATCGTGCGGGGACAGCGCTACGAAATCAACAGGACAGCGAGAGTACCAGCACGCCACCGACGCCACGGGGCCAGGTCCCTGCAGCCAGCGAGCTCGGTCCTGACTGTGAACCGCACGGAGCCGGGAGGGGAACGCGCAGCGACCAGAGAGAGGCCACCGCTCGGTCCCTTGGCGGAGCTCAGCCGCCCTCCGCCGCCGGCCGCCCTCCCATGCCTAGCGGCTGCAGGCCCTGCCCGGGGCGGACCGAGGGCGGGCGGGCGGGACGGGGGCGGGGCGGGCTGGGCTCCGGGGCGGCGGGGAGGGAGGACGCGGGGAACCGGTGCGACGCGCACCTGCTGCAGCCCACAGCCGGCGCGGGGGCGACGGTCGCTCTGCTCGCCAGCCTGCACCCGGGGCCAAGGCCCGCTAGCCCGGGAAGCCCGCGAGCTGTTGGTGCGATAGGTGCGCGGCACACACGGTGGCCTGAGCTGTCCCCGCCCCGGAGGCAGCGTCGGCCGTCCATCAGAGCTGGGGCCGACGCGACCCACGCGTCGCAGCCTTCCCTCTCCTCCCCGCAGGCTCCTGCAAGGAGCCACCCCGGGGCGCTGGCACGCGAGGAGGCGCCTCAGGCTCAGGCCCCCGGGGAGGCGACGCCGGGTGCGGTGGAACTGGGGGGCCTTCGCCACCGCCCGGTGCTGCGGTGCTGCAGAGACCTACTCGCCGGGATGAGTCGCTGGGATCCTCGCTAGGATGAGAAGAGCTGCGGCTCGCACCCCTCGGGAGAAAGGCACATTGAACTCAGCCGGTTCTCTGCTCAGCGAAACTCCCAGTTGGGAACTCGGCGTTCCCACGCTCCCCCGGAACCCTTGTCTTTCCACTTTTCCACTTGTAACAGTGTAGACTCCACTTTCCTTCCCTCCCCCAGCTTTGGGGGTAGGGGTAGTCTCTGTTTTTAGGCGTGGAGGTGAATCTGTCCGAGGGCTTGGAAACATAACTATTTCGTGGGAAACCAGTGATTTGCCTAGCTTAGAGGAACTTGTTGGTCTAATTACAGGACGGGCTGCGGTTTGGAAAAGCGGGATTCTCTCAGCGCCAACTGGCCCTTCTCCGGAGCCCAACCTTCCACAAGGGCCTTGCCAGGTGTCCTGTCTGCCATCCCACTGTACCAGTGTCCTCACGGTGAGAAACTGAAAGGAACCGAAAGCAAACCACCTGCCTCCCAGTTAACCCACACGATTTCCGCTAAATTTATAAAATAAAATCCTCCTCTTTCCCTTACGGCTCCTGCATTTACACATCCTTCAGTCTAACACAGAGAGAGGTTGGATTAAAGTTCTAACAGAATCTGTGAGACCTCAGTCAGCACGGGCCACCTGAGCAAGAGGCAAACAGGGAACCTTGGAACCTTGGAAAGGCAGGGACCATTTCCGCCGGGAATGGAATGATCCTCAGGGTTGACAGAATCCTTCTGTGGATGCGCTCTCATGTATCAGTTTTTCGGATGTGAAGTGGAACTGGCTGTGAAGATATTTCTGCTTTCTTGTAACAAGTCTCTGAATCATCCAGAGCTCGACCCCCTTTCCTCCCTGCTGGGCTTTTGTATGACAATGATGTGTCCTTGTCGTCAGCCCCGCCTCGCCTCCCCCAACCTTTCTAAGAAAGGACTGGCAAAACAAAGTGCTTTCCTTCCTTCCTGGACTGTGCGTCTCTCCAGAGGAGGCGCTGGGCGAGTACTTTCACTTGGGTCTTTGCTTATCACAAATGCCAAAGCTGGGAGGGAGAAGCTGCATCTATTGAAAGGTGAGGAACTGCACACACATGAATACTAGACCCTAGCTTTTCTCTTAGATCTAGAAGGGATCCAAACCTAGGCCTGACCTTGCCAAGGCTGTCTCCACCCCACCCTACCAATTCTAGGTTATTTATCAAATGCAGCAATAAAGAATATTTTAGAGGCTGTTAAAAATATATAACTCTTAATAGGATAAAGTTCTGCAGAGAGTAAACCAAGCAGCGGAGTCTTGGGTGTAGTGAAGTCACAGGAGGACAAGCACACAGTCAGTTATTTCTAGGTATTGTGATGTCACAGGAGGGCAAGCACACAGAGTTATTCCTGGGCATTGTGATGTCACAGGAGGGCAAGCACACAGTCAGAGAGCTATTCTTAGGCACTGTGATGTCACAGGAAGGCAAGCACACAGTCAGTTATTTCTAGGCATTTAGTCATGGGCCCTTAAGAATGAATGACTATGCCTCACAAGATGAATGGTACTCCACATTGCTGTCTAGAGTGGGTCACAGATGCTGGAGTCAGCATAATCTGTAAACGTCTGCTACTTGCAAAGACGATTCAGTTTTTTTGTTAATTTGGGAAATATTTTTTCTACTAAATTGCAGCCTTCTGGGGCTGGGGAAATAGCTCAACAGATAAAGGCCATGGAGCTCCAGCATGCAGACCTGAGATCGAATCCTGGAATCCACAGGAAGCTGGGTGTGGCACTTGAACCTGTACTCCTCTGGAGAAAGTGGAGCTGAGGTAGGAGAATTCGCAGGTGCTCTCATGCCTGAGAATCTGCCATAAACACCAATGACTGTCCTATGAACTTCAAATATGCACCATGTGCGCCTACACACACACACACACACACAAGCACATCTTCGTCTTTTACCTGAAACAAATAAGAGTTACATGTACCATATTGTGTTTACATCTTAAATCTGTCTCAGAGTTCTATAGACTAAAAACATAGTCACTAAGTGGAGGGGCATTATGAGGCTGTGGACCTTAGGAGGTGGATCCAAAGGGTAGGAAGTTAGGTCATTGAGGGCGAGACCTTGAAGGGCATTTCGAGACCCTGGCACATCTCTCTGTTACTTCCTGGCCACCATGAGGTATGTAGTTGTCTCTGTCATGCATTCTGCTGCTTTGGCACAGGTCACAAAGCAAAGGCAGCACATAACATGAACTGAATGCTCTTCACTGAGAGCTAAAACAAATCTTTTCTCCTTTATCCTTTCCCTTGCAATGGTGCTTGCCACAGTGAGGAAAGCCAATCTAGCACCTGTATTTCAGTTGACTTGGCTATTTATTTTCCATGGCTCCTTCCTATAGAGAAGCTCAGCTGCTGAGACCTCTGCTCACAGCTGGACCCATGGAATGACTGAAAATAATGGTCAGACATTGCCCCTACTAATTCAGAACCTGTTAGTGGCTTCTCAGTACATCTCAAAAGACAAACATCCCACAATGATTTGCCCAGTTTGACCTGTGTGCTTCTCTCTCCCACTCCTCTTCTGCAATCCCTCACGTTCTATGAATGGTCTGCTCACTCCTACCGCAAGGGCTTTGCTCATTCTGTTCCTGGTACAAAGGAGCTTTTTCTCACCATTGCCTTACACTTTGCCCAGTCTTTGAGGACTCAACTTAAAGGTAACTAACTCCAGGAAGTCCCACCCATCACCTGCCTTAGCACCTATAGATCTCTCTTGTCACTTCACCTATCACCTGCCTTAGCACCTGTAGATCTCTCTTGTCACTTCACCCAAC
>CAJQZJ010032438.1:1691513-1710919 GCA_907164525.1 Lophiomys imhausi
AGAGAGAGAGAGAGAGAGAGAGAGAGAGAGAGAGAGAGAGAGAGAGAGAGAGATTGGGCCTGGTGTGAGCTTTTGAAACCTCAAAGTCCACTCCCAGTTATATAATTTCTCCAACAAAGGCCACAGTTCCTCCAACAAGACCAACCCCCCTAATCTATCCTAAACATTTCACCAACTGGCACTAAGATGAACATATATGAGACTGTGGGGGCTATCCTCATTCAAACCACCACATTCCACTCCTTGACCCCTAGAATCTTAGAGCCATTTAATAATGCAAACGCATTCAGTCCAACTTCAAAAGTCCCCAAAGTTCTTCAACACCAACTCCATTTAAAATTTCAAAGTCTCTTCTGAAACTCAAAGCAATTTCCTAACTGTAATCCCCTGTAAGATAAAAATAAAAAAAGCAGATCACATACTTCCAACATATGGTGACACAGAATGTACATTACCATTCCACAAAGGAAGAAACGGGACAAAATGAAAAAATTCTGGACCACAAATCTAATTATGAGTAGGGGCAAACTCTAAAATTCTATAACTTCCTGTCTGATACAAAGGGTTATTAGATAGCTCATTTCTTCCAGCTTTGCTGACTATAGCACATTTCTCTCTCTTGGGCTGTTTCCACATCCTATCTGAAGCTCTCCTTGGCAGGTAGCCATGGCTCTACCATCTCCAACATCTTGGCATCTCCAATTAAACCCAGGTTTCACCTTCATAGCATCAAAACACAGTGCCCTCTCCGGGAGGCACTTGAAGGGACTCCCCTGTCAGACTTCTGGCTTCAGTGTCTTTCCTTAACAGTGGAGGAAAAGTCCACACACAGTTTCTTTATTTCTGTATTCGTCTCCACTCTAAACTAGAACCATGCGGCTGAAGCTGCCAAGTCTTCTGCTTGGTGGGGCAGGAACCTGGGGTCCTCCTTGAATTCCGTTTGCATGAACTGTCCGGGTTGTTTTAGACCCCGTAAATCCCTCAGGCCTCTCCTTCCACAGATTGCAGGTATCAGGAGCCTTGCCCTGAGGTCACCACTCCATTTATTCTGTTCTGCATCAGACCTTCCCACTTTTTATCTCAATGAGCACAGAACTTGGCTCCAACGTTACATTTTCCAGTGATCCATTTTCCTCAAACTGTACATTCTGCTTTTCATTTTGTTTTTCTTGTTTTTTTTCATGTGACAAACTCAGTAGTAGGCTATCTTGAAGTCTCCTGTGCCAACATCATTAATCCAAACTATTCATTTTATCCTCCAGCAAATTTTTAGGACAAGGGAAAAAAGCAGCTACATTCTTTGCCAATATATCACAAGAATAATCTGCAGGCCAGCCAATAATATTTTTCCCTCTGAAAGCACTTGAGCTGGGTGTGCATAGTCCACACCACCCTGAGCACTACTCTCTTCCAAGCTCCTGCTAGGATGACTCATTAAGTATTCAAATGATTTACTAATCCAAAGTCCCAAGTCATATTCCACCAACAAGTAGCATGGCCAGTCCTGACACAGCAATACCCCTATTCCTGATATCATTAAATCACGTCTTAGTTACTATTCTACAGTCGTGAAGAGACTCCATGACCAACACAACTCTTATTAAAAACAAACAAACAAACAAATAAAAACACATTTAATTGAGAACTTGCTTAAAGTTTTAGCGTGTTAGTCCAAAAATATCTTGGCAGAATTGGGCAGGCATGTCTCTGGAGCAGTAGCTGAGAGCTGCACATCCTTAATCCACAGACAGCAGGCAGAAATAGAGAGAGGCACTGGACCTGAGATGGGCTTTTGAAACTTTACAGCCAACTGCCAGTGACACAACTCCTCCAACAAGGCCACAGGTACTTCAACAAGTCGACACCTCCCATTCCTCCCTAAACAGTTTGCCAGTTAAGAAGTAAGCATACATGAGCTTAGTAGTGGGGGAGGGGGGCATTCTCACTTAAAACACCATAGAGGCTCAGACTGGAGGACGTGGGGGAAAATTAAATGACGGACAGGAATTTTGAGAGCACAAGTCTCTTTTGCTTGTATTCCATTGGCAAAAGTTAGATGAGCAATCAAAATATTCCCCAGTTTAGCAGACTTTTCCATGCCTCAACTATACATTAATGAAGGAGAACATTAGCTTTTGTGTTGAGGTTGATCTGGAGATGCTATGTATTCAAGTGTTAATTAATTGCCACCCAAGAGCTGCTTACTGTTCTACAAACAAATTATCATGTGCCCAAAATGATGTCATATAAATCTTGCTCTCCAAGCAATCCCTGATTGGTTAATAAAGTTACCTATACCCTGGAATGGGCAGAAAAGAGGTAGGTGGAGCAAAGGTTCCCAGGTTTTTGGGTCAGAGAAGGACCTCTGGGGACGGAGAGGAGATGTAGAGAAGAAGTTTCCATGGGGTAGCAAGGAATAGAAGCACATGGCCAAGAGCAATTTTCTCTGAGGACTGGCCTGACAGAACAGAAAAAGCCCAAATGGAACAGATACAAATATTATGGGGATTTTTGACAGGGGAAGAAGAAAAGATTGTTTGGAGGGTAGATATCTGCCCAGCTTTAGTGCATTAAGACTTATATTAAATCTAACAGGTCTCTGAGTCTTTTATTTGGAAAGTAGAAAGTTAAGGAATAATGCTGCTGCATTAGTTTCCAGCATTAGTTGATATAAACACAATACTTTATGTCTTATTACACTTTTGTGTAATAAGACCTAGCAACCTTGTCTAAATGCAGCAACCAGGCCACTGATGACATGAGTACAGTAGGAGGGAAAAGAGACCCAAGGATTGGGCCATAGCCTGGCAGCATCTGGAGGTCAAGCAGGTGATACAGAACCAATAAGAGTGAGGGCGAATGCACAGCACATAGGAAGGACCTTGGATGACTGAGGGGCCAGTGGGTATCATGGTGTTAGCAAGAGACTTTGTAAGGAATGGGGAAAGTGAGGCAGGAGCTGGCTGGAAATGTTGAGTCAAAAAAGAAAAAAAATTGGTGTTGTGACATAACAGCATATTTGCAGGAAATGATCCAATCAAATGGGAAGAAATAATGGCATAGAAGAACACAGAAATTGTGGCTGAGCTATTCTGTTGGATGAGGGGTGGTATCCATTGAATGGGCTGTCAGAGGAACCAGGCTTGACTAGGAGCAACTTAATCAGTTACAGGAAAAGGTAACAGATACAGGCAGGCTGCAGACGTTGCACTATTGCTCCTCAGCTTCAGAAAGAGGGAAACTAACGAAAGAAACATTAGAGATTTGAGCAGAAAGAAAAAAGTGAGAGATATATTTTTCCAGAGGAAATGATTCGGGAAATAAGTTGTGCTGACTGTTCTTGATTATATCTGGGAATTAACTAAGATTTAGAAATGGAGGTCCCACCGCGAGGGGTTTGTGCTCAATTTGAAGTAGAAAGATCGACTTCTAATCCAGAGATGGAGGCTGGAAGACACACCTCTAACCCATGTTGTTTGGTCTGGGAGAACTGCCTCTAATCTGGGCCTTCTTCTGCTGGAAGAATGTGTATGGATGTGGGAGAAAGAAGCTTTTGCCTTTGGCCTGCTTGTTTCTACCCCACTAACAAGTTCATTTCTTCACTGGTACTACAGCCTACTTCTTTGGGATTCCAGCGTATCCTGAAGACAAACTAAGACATCCACCCTCATGAAATGAGTACATCCAGCCTTGTATACTGAATAACTACTAGATTTCTGGACTTTCTGTTCACAGCCAGCCATTGCTGTATAAGCTAGACTGCAGCCTGTAAATCATTCTAATAAATCCGAGAGAGAGAGAGAGAGAGAGAGAGAGAGAGAGAGAGAGAGGAAAGATGTTCATTGTAGAAGTTCTGGTAGTCTGGAGAACCCTGGCTAACATATAAATCTTGAATCAAAACAGAATTAAGAGCCACTCGAAGTCCATAATTGTAGTGTTAAAAGACCCAGTCTGCTTAATTGTGTTTTCTAAATCTATAATCATTCACACAGGATGATCACAGTGTGACCAGGAATCAGATTTAGCTTTTGTGGTTTCAGCAGACATATAGAGAAAAGCAAGAGAGCTGACTGCTTTCGGAAGAGCGTGGAATAGATACGGACTATGAAATCTAAGTCAGATAAGAAGGAAAGAGGCCCCATGGCTATGGAGCTAGAACCCCACTAAGAGGTTCAGTCAATTGTGAGTACCAGTATAGATAGCATGATCTACTTGGGGGCTTGATGACGGACAAAAGGGGGATTCAAGAATGGGCTGTTTTAGAGACAGCCCCTACCTTGTCCAATCTTGATATGAAGATTTATGCCTAGTCTTATTATAACTTGTCATTTGATGATTGGTTGATATTCCTGGAAGACCAGCTCTTTTCTGAAGGGAAATGGAGGAGGAGTGGATCTGGGGGAGAAGGGGATGGGGAAAACCAGAAGGAAAAGAGGGAAGGGAAACTGTGGTCTGGATGCCATGTATAAGAGGAGAATAAAAAAAAAAGGATGGGGTTGTTAAACATTTGAAAGCATTTATTTATGATTTTATGTTAATGTTTCCTTTGTTTTATAGGGGAAAATGCTGCAAGAGTTTAAGATAATTAGCTTGTGAAATCCACTCACCTATTGACAGATACTCACAAATGAATAATGACACTCATTTTCTTAGCTATTGCCATCAATTGTATGTGTCAAGCTAATTGATAACAAAATTTTATTCATTTGAAGATAATGAAAATTATAATCTAGTATTAAAATGTCCGAGGTCAAGATTCAAGCAAACTTTGGCATAAATCAATGAAGCTCTGCCAGGGGCATGGCTCAGTAACACACTGGTCCTATGTAGAGACGGACAGTGGACCCAGGAGAATCTCTGGAAGATTGTGATCCAGCTTGTCTAGCACAGATGACTGGGTTACGCATGCGTGTGACCATATCTGGCTTTGCATGGGCTTCTGGGATCCAGACTCAGGGCTTCTCACCTACATTGCAAATGTTCTGTATTCTGAGCCATCTCCCCAGCCTCTAATGCTTATAATTTCTCATAGGCACTTAGGAAAATTATCAGAAGGATGAAGAAAGCGGAGGGAGTAGTTGTCCAGAGTACTCACCCATCCACGCATTTAGTCTGCCCTTTGCCTCTGACTTTACAGGTAACCTGGACAAACAAGATCAAGAGTCAAATCCCATTGTGGGTGTAAGTAAGAAATTAACTTTAAGGGCTAGACAGTTCAAAGGGTAAGAGCACTTGTGTGAGCCCAAGGACTTGAGTTTGAATTCCAGCACCCAAGTTAAAAAGCCAGGCATGGCTTCAAGATGCCTGCAAGTCCATCATGGCAAGACAAAGATAGATAGATCCCAAGAGCCTGCTGACCAGCCAGCCTACCAAAGAAGACAATCTCCCTGTTCCCAGAGAAACCTGGCTCATGGAAATAAGCCTGGAGGTACAGAAAAAGACACTGGATGTTCTTTTCTGGTCTCTTCATATGCACACATGGGTAGGCATATCTGCACATTCACACTCAAGCACCACGTGGACACACAAGCAACATACAATACACTTTTGTACAACATATACATACCACACATATATATTACACATGCACATACACAACACACATGGACACACACTCTCAGACAGAATTTAATTTCAGTTCTATAAGTTTTTTTTTTTGGCTCTACCTGGGCTTTAAAGTAAAGCCTTTTAGGTTTAAGCTTTAGAGTAAATGCATGTCTACTCAGATTCACTTCTAGCAACTAGAGAGCTGCTGTACAGTTGCTAAGCTCAGGGGTTACAGGTCAATGTGCCAGGAATTCTGTGCAGTCCTGAAGTTAAAAGTCAGCAAAAAGAGCTTCCAACAACACTTTATTAGGAACACACCACTAGTACTATCAAAGGGCCGCATGTGAGAAGTTACCACGCCAGGGAAATTGTTTTCTCAGATGGTTTTGTTTAGTAGTAACATCATATCATGGGTGTGATCCAGGTGATTCAGGCTTGAGATGGAGCCAAAAAAAAATTACTGAAATAGAAAGGGTTCAGAAGCCTTCTTGTTGGCACTCAGAGGGGACTGTGCCAGTCTCCACACTGCTAACAGTAGAACCAGAGAGGGATGGCTGCTGTGTATGTCTCTTCTGATGAACAGAGAGCCACCCCTTGCATAGATCAGACTCCAGACACATGACTGGAAAAGGAAAATGGACTTTGAAAAAAGAGTGGGTCTTTCTTCTCTTGGGGACAATTGACTTGGGGTCTTTATTTGTATGTATCATAATATTGTCACACAGATACACACCCCTAGTAATTTCCATTCCAATACCGACATTTTCAGGTAAAGAGAATGAGGTCCTAAGACATACAGACCCACTCAAAAATGCAAGTCAGATACAAGGAAAGAATCCACCACCTGCTCCCTGGCTTATTCTTGTCTTGTTCCCTGGAAAACACTGGTGTTTTGATGATTTAAACCCATCAATATACCTTAAACATTTCCAAGTCTATCTGGCATTGAATGAAAGGTTTTTTCATCTGAACATGAACTCTAAATAAAAACGTATACGGAGAAAGCGTAGTGATGGGTACTGGTAAGCCATCCAGAGACTACGGTATTGTCTTGCCATTGGGAAATGCAGTGAGTAGCCCCTCTGCTTCCACACCTGGGCATTTGACCAACTGCAGCCTGAAAATATTCCTTCGAAATAATTGCTTCTGCGCTGGATATGAAGCTTCCATCCTTAAATAACGTAATGTAGCTATCTGCACAATATTGTCATTACATTGTATCATAAATAACCTAGGTATAGTTTATTCTATACAGGATGGCGTACACAGGTTTCATGCATGGGCCATATTCCATGAATATGCCAATTCACTCGTGAGCTCACATGAAATCTAGGCAAGAAACATTATGTGGAACACACAGAGAGTTACACCCATGAAGAAAGAAAGACAGAGAAACACACACTGAAACACATACAGACACACACAGAGAGAGAAACAGACATACAGAGAGAGACACAGACACATAAAGAGAGAAAAACAGAGACACAGAGGGAGAGAGACATACACAGGGGAGGGAAAAGGAGAGGGGGAGGGAAGAGAGAGAGAGAGAGAGAGAGAGAGAGAGAGAGATGTCCTGCTCTCAGGAAGGCCTGTACTCAGCAGGGCAGCCAGGCAGAGCTTTTACTGACAGCAACACCTGCTGCCCTTCGGGCACCAGGCACCCCTCAGGACCTTTTAGGGAAAAGCAGCTGCTCTAAGCAGGTTGCAGTGACTAAGTCTGAGAGGAGACCTGGCTAGCTCAGTTCCGGAGAGAACGCCCAGTAACAAAGGTCAGCTGCTACATGAATCTCCACAGTGGACTGTAAGGAAGCCATGAAAGCAGACCAGCAATCCCAGCAGCCTCCCTTTCCTAGTCACTTGAGGGTGTCCCTTGCCAATCTTTAAGCAATTAAGTTACCTGTTTGTTGACACATACATGAAGTAAAATGAGTGGAATGTTTTTTAAGATTCTGTTTTGTTTTGTTTTCTTTTCTTAAATCAGTTGTAAATCAGGTCTCTCCCCTTTGTTTTCTCTGATGAAAACCCCATATTTAGTGCATTGACAATGAGTTCAGTAAGTCCCATTGCAAAGATGCTCTGATATGGTTTAGTTCCTACCTGTCACATTTAGGTGAGTTGGGAATTTAAGCCTTTCTTTCTCAAGTCTTTATGTGTATGCTTTTGTTTTGTTTTTAACCTTTAGGGGGCCTGAGAACAGGGATTCTCACGCACAGTACCACTGAGATATTGGGGCATGCTCCTAATCTCAGTTACGTTAGTGCAAAAGAGGGAGAGGAGATTTACATGGTCCCTTGATTAGCCAGGGACATTGCCACCCCTCCTTCCTCCTCAGACTTCCTTGTGCTCCTGTTTCCTCTTCCTCTTCCTGCTCTCTTACGGATCTCACCCTCTGTGTGTGTGTGTGTGTCTCTCTCTCTCTGTCTCACACACACACATTCACTTTGAAGCCATGAATGAATTTAGTAATTCTACCCAATATTAATATATATCTGGTCCTGCCTAGTTGTCTTAGATATTGACATAAATATTTGCATTGTCATGACCTTCCCTCACCCAAACAAGGAAGCGTACTTAATTTTCTTTGTAACCTAAACTCATTCTAATTCAACAGTTTCACTCTACGCTTAGCTGGTCTGAAAAGTCCAATTATTCTTAGATTCTCTGTATCCTGGGTATTATTGCTATGACCCTAGGGAGCAGATAGAGACTTAGACGTCTGGTCTGACAAGGAAGCAATGAAAGGACACGTCTACTTATCTTTACAATGGTGTTTAGGCTGTGTTCACAAGAATAAACTCTGTGGCTACATTTAAACCTGATGTGACTTACTGCCTGACTTAATCATAGCCACGGTGTCTGTGAAGACCGCCAAGACAGATGGAATATTCTGGCTCAAAAACTTTGTGTATGTTGTGCTCAAGGTAGGAGCTTGCTTACCTTTTGAAAAGCCTGCCTGCAGAATGGTGCAATCCTTGCCATGTAAGAACCAGTTTCTTCAAGTTCCTGACATCAAACAAAGTGGTAAAACCAGTTCTCCTCTTAGGCTGTAACAAGAAAACAAGAACCTACTTCCATAAACTTTTTATGGGATTATGTAAGTCTCTGGTAAGCAGACCCATATTCTTCCCTGAGTACCTGGGATCTACCTTGCGTTCATTTCAATAGTCCATGACTTACTGCTCAGAGCCTTTTCCTCACAATCTGAGAATCTGATGCCATCTCATGTTCCCCAGGAACATGGAGATGGCATCCTCAGATGGATTCATGCTCTGGGAAGTTGGAAACTGCTGCCTTGGGCTTGTGTCTTGACCCAAAAGGTCATGCATGAGACAGTGGCCCATTTAAAGGTACATTTCTTGTTAGATGTAATAATGTCAAATGTTGATCTTCATAAATATTCTTGGAAGATTTGTGAAATAAAGTTAATGGACAAATCACTGTCTGTGTGTTTGGGGGAGGGAGAATCTATATATATATAGATTCTCTCTGCATATATATATATATATATATATATATACATATAATGTGCCTCTCTACATGTAATTCAAAAATAAAAATAAATCATTAATAAAATAAAATCAAACGCATATTAATATTTCAGATTCTGATTTCCAAATCAAGGTAAATAGGATACTTTTATTTCAAATTGTTTTAAAAATATTTCATGTAGTTTTCTGTGGTGTCTCACCATTTTATATTACTATTGTTTACAAAGATCAGGATTTTTCCATGTCTTTGTGAGCATTTCTTTTAGTGTTTGCTTTGGCGCTAAATGTAATTCTAGTGAGTATAAGCTGATATCTCACTGTGAGTATAAGCTGATATTTCATTATGGTTTGGATTTGCCCTCCTCTGGTCATTAGTGGTCTCAAACATCTCCCCAGAAACTTGTTGAACATTTATATGTCTTGGGAGAAATATTTATTCAAGATTTTAGGAGGCATGGTTCATGCAATGGCAGGTCTGCAATGAAAGAGGTATGGAGGTGAACGGGGAGTCAGAGACTGGATGGCAAAGAGGAAGGGAGAGATCAGGAGGGCAAGGCTCTCCAGGAGACTCAAGAGAATGAGAGGCAAACCTCAAGGGAAAGACAAAATACCACATTGTGGGACTTCAGACTCCTGTTGTGATAGAGAAAAAGATGACTCTAGAAGTAAATACGTGTTTAATCTTAAGCATAGAGGGGATGGTTCTTGGAAAAGGAAAACTGAATTTCCTTTTCCTTTGAAGAAAGGTCTGAAGCACAGGGAAAGAGTTAAAGTATGTCTGAGTAAAACAATAAAAACTGAGAGAAAAAGAAAACCAAGTTGTTTCTTGGCCGTGTTGAGGGCTCAGGGGTCCTTCATTTACGTGTCTTCACTGCTGTCCTGCTCACACTCTGAGCTCATCTTCAGAGCTCCATGCCCCACTTGAACCAAGGGAGCCAGCCTGTCACCAGAAGTCCTGGTGGACAGAGAGGGATCTGAGAACAAGGTGTTTATGTTGCTCCAAGCCAACACTTTACTCCATAATGGAAACCGTCAGATTTTGGCTATTTTTGATGCTTTTGAGAAGTCATCAGCCCTGCAGCAGACAGGAGGGAGTTTCCACTGCTCAGGTTCACTTGCTGGCTTTGCTTGTTTTCTCCCAGGTACCTCAGCAGCAATATTGCATAGACTGTTTCCTTGTATTCCCTATATACAAATACCTGGGAACACCCCCTCCCCCCAAACACACACACACACAAAACAAACAAAACCCCAGTGATTTGTCCATTAACTTTATTTCACAAATCTTCCAAGAATATTTATGAAGATCAACATTTGACATTATTACATCTAACAAGAAATGTACCTTTAAATGGGCCACTGTCTCATGCATGACCTTTTGGGTCAAGACACAAGCCCAAGGCAGCAGTTTCCAACTTCCCAGAGCATGAATCCATCTCAGGAGCAGAAAACACCGAGGTGTCCTGGAGAACATGAGATGGCATCAAATTCTCAGATTGTGAGGAAAAGTCTCTGAGCAGTAAGTCATGGGCTATTGAAATGAACGCAAGGTAGATCCCAGGTACTCAGGGAAGAATGTGGGTCTGCTTACCAGAGGCATACATATATACATATATGTATATGTATATGCAGAGAGAGAATCTATATTATATATACAGAAGTATATGTGAGTGCAGGTGCCCAAAGAGGCCAGAAGAGAGAAAGCACGAGAAACCTTAGAGTTGGAACTACAAGCGGCTGTGAGATGCCCAGTGTGGGTGCAGGAAACTGAACTCATGTTCTCCCTAAGAACGGTATGTACTCTTAATTGCTGTGTCACCTCCCTAGGCCTTGAAATACCATTCTTACGTTCAGTACTATTCACAGTTGCCAGGAAGAAGAAACAACCAAAATGTCTATTGAAAGGCAGACATATTTTAAAATTCACACACATACACACACACACAACGAAATATTATTTAGCATTTTAGCCTTGAGAAAAACAAATAGTGCCATGTGCAACTACAAGGAAAAACTTTGAAGACACAGGGAATAAAGCAAGCCAGCCACTTGAGTTGCATTTCCCTATTGACTAAAGATGTTGAGCATTTCTTCAAGTGTCTCTCAGCAATTAGAGATTACTCCTTTGTGAATTCTCAGTTTAGCTCCGTTCCCCATTTTTTGATTGGATTATTTGGTTTCTTGGTGTTTAATTTCTTGAGTTCTTTATAAATTTTGGATATTAGCCCTCTGTCAGATGTGGGGTTGGTAAAGATTTTTTCCCAATCTGTAGGTTGATGTTTTGCTCTAATGACAGGGTCCTTTGCCTTACAGAAGTTTCTCAGTTTCATGAGGTCCCATTTATTGATCACTGGTCTTAGGTCCTGAGCTGTTGGAGTTCTGTTCAGGAAGTTGTCACTTGTGCCAATGACCTCGAAGCTTTTTCCCACTTTCTCTTCTATTAGGTTTACTGTGTCCAGCTTTATATTAGGGTCTGAGATTCCATCTCACACCTGTGAGAATGGCTAAGATCAAAAACTCAAAGAACAGCACATGCTGGCGAGGCTGTGGAGAAAGGGGAACCCTCCTCCATTGCTGGTGGGAGTGCAGGCTTGTGCAACCACTATGGAGGTCAGTCTGGCGATATCTTAGGAAACTTGGAATAGCTTTGCCTCAGGACCCAGCCATACCACTTCTGGGTATACATCCAAATGATTCCTCACCAAATCACAAGGACGTTTCCTCATCTATGTTCATAGCAGCTTTATTTGTAACAGCTGGAAACTGGAAACAACCCATTTGTCCCTCAACTGAAGAATGGATTAAAAAACTATTGTACATTTACACAAGGAATACTTACTCAGCCATCAGAAACAACAAAATCATGCAATGTTCAGCCAAATGGATGGAACTAGAAAAGCTCATCCCAAGTGAGCTAACCCAGACTCAGAAAGATGCACATGGCATCTACTCACTTATAATTGGATTTTAGCCATGTAGTACAGGATAACTATCCTACAACCAGTGCACCAAAGGGAACAGCAACATAGACCTTGTTACCTGTTAGTGGGACACTTTGCCCTAGTGGAGCTGCCATGTAGGCCCCCAGTGCAAGAGGAAGCTCTTAGCCCTCATATGACTGTTGAATTGAGGGGGGCTGATATGTAGGGACGCTCCACTCCAGAGGAGTAGGATAGGTGGGAGAGGGGGGAGAGCGTGGGAGGGCGGGGACTGGGAGGGGTGGAAAGAGGGCGCTGTGATGGAGATGTAACTTGAAGAAATAAATAAACAACAACAAGCCACAGAAGAGCTGATGCATGGTCCATTGTAATGGGACATCGACAGCAGTTCCTCCCTTAGACACATGAGTAAAGGGGAATGACAATCAGTGGCCTCAATCACACAAGAAAGGAACAGGCCTCGACACCTGCTACAACCAGTCCCTAGAGTCACCAATATTGCACTGTAAAGGTGCTAAGAGTACATATCATATTTCAAGTGCTTTTGCTACAACAAAATAAAATATAACACAACAACTTCTCTCCCAGTGTCACCCTTTCATCTCATTTTCATTTCTTTAAACACAAGACTATGTATTTGGCTTCTAAAAAAAGAAACAAAAAACAAAAAACAAACCTTGACATTGTCTCCCTCTCTGTCACACACACAGAATCCAGTCCCAAGCCTGGCCTGATGCTGAGTGTCCTTAGGAGCTGCTTCCATCTGTCCTCCCTGCAGTGTCTTGTTCACACCCTGTGACAGCATCCCTGCCTCTCATTTCTCCCTCTGTGACTCCCCTTCCATTCTGTGGCCTGAGTAGTCTGTGGACGTGGTCTATGCCCACATGGGACTTTGTCTTCTAAGTGGCCATGATCTCTCTCTCTTGTGTGAGGATATCTCTTCTTTTTCTCTTTTCAATGCACATTCATTCGCTCTCTCAGCTTACACCCAACTGACATTTTCTCACAAAATCTTCCTTTTCACCCTCCACAGGTCTTGCACAGCACTTCATTGGATGGACATTTCCTATTCAGATATCTATGACCACGTCTTTATCATAGAAACTCTGTTTGTCTCGGTCACTGTTGTAGCTCTCAATCTTATAAGAACATGTACCGTGGAGCAAATACTCTGAGTAGCTTTTGCTTTTGCTGTTGTACTGGTGGGATCAAACCCAGGGCTGCATTCACACCAGCAAAGGCCTCCATCACTGAGGTACACTCCCAATACCTCTAAATGGTTATTAAGTAAATTAATCCACCCAAAAATAACTGAAGCATTTTAAGACAGACAGGGAAATTTAGCTTAGTGGTGAGAGGTACGTCAGTAAGGTCCTGGAAAAGGGAAGATCAGCCATTCTGTTTTTATCATAGACTTTTTGAAAATGCACCGACAAATGCCACAGTCATCTATCTCCACCTCTCCTTGTGTCTGAGCCGTTGGCCACGTGATTTTGCAAAGGCCCCTCACTAGGCAGCACATGCTTCCCTACCTTGTAATTCTGGTTTTGGTCATGTGGTCAGTGGAAGAAAGCTACACTGTCAGTCTGAATCCAGGACTTGACTGACTGCATGTTTCCGACGGCTCCCCTGTGCCTGGTCCACACTGTGTAAAGTACATACCTGGGCTGACCAAACTGGTCCAGTTGCCTTGGACTGTACCTCTTTTCTCATGGCACTCAGCAGAGCCGTTCAGGAGCAGCAAGTGGGCCCTGGGAGAAGGAATTGAGCAAAGGATAGGTATACAGCAGCACACAACTCCTTCCTAACTGATGAGCTTCAAATTCATATAAGACAGACGTGTGACAATAGTGAGAGTCCCAGGGATGTGGCCACCTAACTCCACTAAGCCCCAGTTTGGTTCAGCCTAACCCAGCTGACCCCAGGTAGCCTGAACACGTGGTTGTCAGAGGGCCTCCACTGTTGATGTGTCTCACTATTTCCAGGCATATCACACTGACCCTCTACTTAATCATACAGTGCCCATGGTTGGAAGCAGAAGGAATAAATTTACTTTTTCAAACAGTCCTGGCTGAACACACGAGAAGTTAACAGAGGTTTGGAACATTGTTTACACTCCAAACCAGACTGGCCACTGAGCTTTGCAGCCCCGCACAGCAGCAGTCCATGAAGCTGCTGAGGCTGCAGCTCTGACCCCAAACCCAAGGCCTCTCCTTGAACCACTCTCAAAGGCGACAGTGCACAGGAGGGTCTAAAGGCCACAAGGGAAGGCCACATTGGATACCTTGTCTTGCTGAAATGAAAGACATGAACTCTGAAGTTTCCAGTAGAGAAATGTAGATGGCGCCTCTTTCCCTGTGGCCCAGAGGGGAGCCATTCAGGAACAGCAGGTGGGCCTGGGAGAAGAAGCTGAGCAAGAGACCCATGTAGCACAGCACCCACGTCCTTCCTACCTGGTGAGTTTCAAATTAATATAAGACAGGCATATAATTTCTGTTCACTTATTTTGCCCATACAACAGGCAGAGATTAAAATATACATAGTAAATAATGTCACTAATGATACCGAAAAGTACATCTGTACTGTTATTTGACATGTGAGTGATATGATTTATTTGAGAAACAATTTGGTAATTTCTTCAAAACTTAAAATGGATCTGGAGAGGCTGAGGAAAGAGGAGGATTTCCAGTTTAGCTGAGGCTATGTAGTCAGACTCTCCCTCAACACTACCCCACAACCTTGAACACCCTCTTAGAGCCCATAACTGGCCTTCTAGGGTTCTATCTATAATTATTACATGCCTTTCCAATAGAGTTTTAGAGATAATCTAGACAGTACTGTCTGTACAAACATGACAAGAACGAAGTGTTTCCCAACAGAGACAGTATCAGATAAATTGTAGTGATGATTTAAGATATGCCAAGAATTTCATGTAGGGGTTTTGGTTTATAAATTCTATAAATTTTCAATACCAAAAGAGAGAGAGAAAGAAAGAGAGAGAGAGAGAGAGAGAGAGAGAAAGAAAATTTAGTCCCCATCTTGACCACATGTTCAACTATCTCATAGTAAAATTAGTATTTTAAAACTAACAATTGTAAATACGTTATTTTCAAGCCAACAGTTAAGCAGATAGGAATGACTCATCTAGAAAGGAAAGAGAAAGTCAGACATCTCAGGTGAGGCTTTTGATTCCAAATCTTCTAATTTCAAACTCGGCCTCCTCCTCAGACTTTGGAATCTGAGGGGAACTAATCACCTGGAGGAACTGTAGCTTCAGGGTGTACGGGAAGTGCTAAGTGCAGGGACAGTATAACGGAATTTCATTTTCACATGTTTACTGCTGTATGCGTGTGTGTGTGTGTGTGTGTGTGTGTGTGTGTGTGTGTGTGTGTGTGCGTGTGTGTGTGTGTGTGTCTTCATACCAGTACTGGAGGTCTGAACTCAGGCCATCAGGTTTGTATAGAGAGTACTTTATCCGCTGAGCTATATATACTCCAACCCCTAGACATTTTATTTTAAAACATCAAACTATGTCCATGCCCAGACACTTACCTGACATTGAAAACAAAACATGTGAGCAAGCAAAACCACTGTTGTTTCCCAACTAGCGTGACGATGATCTGTAAGATCTGCCAACTCAGTCAACTCATACACCAGCCATAGCTCTAGAATTTAACTCTTCCTGAATGCATCTATCTCTGAATGTGCTTGAAGCTTTTTGTTTGCTTTTTGGACTGTAAGTTGTGCCCTTACACGCGTCTGTCCTTGCACACTGTCCTGCACTTGTATCAGAACTGGAATCATGTGCGGACTGGATGGCTGGAACTCTAGACTTTCCTCCAGCTTACAAGCTTAGCAAATCTAAACACGGGAGCCCAGTTACCTGAATCAGACAAACAAGGAATTGCTGTTCCAAGTAAATATGTGTCCTTTGTTGAGCTGTGATTCAATCTTAATTGGGCACCCTTCAATTTGTCCTGGACACCTCATCAGGACAGTCTTAGTTCCAGAAGTGTTTGTTATCATCTGTAAGATTCATCGGCTTTCTATTGGTCTGCACAGTGCTTGACCAGATTGTTTACATCTTGGTTTAAAGCCACAGGTGAGGCCCATGAGAGGGCACGGGTGCACATGGATACTGTGGTTGTATGCATTCTTTCCCCCTCCTATGTTTTCCTTTGGTTTCCTGTCTCCTGGGGTTTCTGCTTTATTTTTGTTATCTTCTTTGGTTCTGTATCATTTTTAGCACTCTTTAAAAGTTTTTGGGAGAAGGTGTATGAGAAAAACAAATAGACAAAGCCTGCAGTCTTACGAAAATAGCTTGGTAATTTGATATACAAGCAGTTGTTTTGAATTCCATCTACAATGGTTTGCAGCTCCGGCTCTGAGTCTTGCTGCTTGGAGGACCACAGCACAGTCTGACAGTGTTCCCAAAGACAGAGCCCCACCAAAGACTAGGGAGTGAGAGCTAGTGTGTTTTCATGTCTCAACCACTCAGACGAAAGCATGCTTTAATTCTTCAGCTGACACTTCCTAATACTTCTCTTTCTGCACACTCTATCACTACCTCTAAAACTATCCTCATTTTGTTTAGATGACATTAGTATTAATATGTCATATATATTTGAATAAATATCACATCTCCTGGGTTTTTTTTCCTTTTCTTTTAAGCTCTATCAGTTTGCAGATAAGCAATTTTGTACTTCCGTGTTGGATGGGGAAACAGGACCACAGTGCATGTGGGATATGGTATGTGCAGGCAACCTGGAAATCAAGTTAATTGTGCAGAAAGTTAATCCATTCAGTTGGTGCAGAGGTTGAAGGCAGAATGATGAGTCTGAAGCACTTCAGGACACTCAGATCTTCAATAATCTGTAGCATTGGGGTTTACGACATGGTAGCAACACCCCTCTCTTTCTTCGTAGGATCAAGTGTTCTTGCACGTTATTTTTATAATAATTATCACTTTAAATATGTAATCAGAAGCAGTCTTCTTCATTTCTCCTAAGTTTACAACAGTGTGATTATGTAGGGAAACAGAGAAAGTTGGAGAGATAGGAATGCCATTAATGGCTCCATCAGTCCACAACTAGCAAAAAAAAAAAAAATTAATAAAAAGTAAGAGGAACAGCTTAGAAGTCTAAAGTATCACAGTGTCCTTTTCTGTTCACATATAAGGGGCTGAGGAGATGGCTCGCTTGTCAAAGTGCTTGATATGAAATTAGGAAGACCTGAGCTCAGATGCTCCGAGACCACACAGAAAATCTGGACAGATAACTGTAATCCTAGAGACACAGAGGCAGTTAGGATCCCTGGTAGGTGAGCTCTAGGTTCAGTGGGAGATAACACATCACGAAAGCTCTGCCCTCCAAAACTCATAAGCATGTGTGGGTACACACACACACACACACACACACACACACACACACGAACACATGCACATACACATACCAAGCACAAGACCACACACCTGAAAAATGTATACATACGCAATAACTAACCAAGATTTAGAGTGTACTAGCCACCATAATTCAAGTCAGCATGCAGGACAAAATGTTGAGTTCTTTGAATAACAGCAAACGTGTAAAATCATTTAAACTAGTGGACTGATGCTTGGGCCCTGCATAAGGTCACAGAAAGAAAAACTCAGATAAGGAAACATTCTGAGCCACGCTCTCACGCAAACAGACCACAGGTGGAGTTCCTTCTGCTTTCCACTTGCTGACCTACCTTTGATGTCTTTTCCCACTGAGCTCTAGGTTGGCCTGAGCTCATATTTCAATGTGAGCATCGCTGTCCTTAAAGTCAGTCGGCACACTGCACTTTCTGGTTTCATCAACAGGGGTCACTGTGGCACTGTTACTAGTAACAGCCTCCCCAGCCAGCCAACAATGGAACCAGGTATTCAGCCACCACCTACTGCGTGGCCTGAGACACCACTTCCAGGCAGTAGGGATAAGGAAGTCTATGGAGGAGGCAGTCTGTACAGTACTGCAAAGAGGAGGAAGAGGAGAAGAGGGAGGGTTAAACACACTAAAACAGGAAGTACATGTGAAACCATTGGTGAAAGTGCCAGCATCCTATTCAGGCCCTGTACACTAAATACAGACACCACAGGAACTTTTTTTTAATGAATCACATAAAAGAACAAATCACCATGAATCTTATTTTTGAGAAATAAACTGGGCTGGAGAGATGGCTCAGCCGTTAAAGGCTAGGCTCACAACCAAAATATAAGAGAAATAAAGTACCGTGCTATTAATTTTTATGAATGGGATTATCAATGGTCAAACCCCACCTATAATCTTCACCAGAGTAGTTGGTTTCTCTGCCATGTCTGGGGACATGTTGACAATGCCCATCTCAAACCAATGCAACCCAACACTGCAGAGCAGGACAGGGGCAAGTGGATAGCTGTTAGCATCCGTTGACTCTCCCACAGAGCCAAATCTGCAGCCATGATGGAGACACATTGCTCTATAATGCCTTCAGCTGTGATCACCACTTGGATCCCAGCACTGAAAATGCAGTTTTCTGAATGGGTTTTAAAAGTCTGCATCAGGAAAACCACTTGACAAATGGAAGCATCATTTGGTTTCGAAACAAACTACATAGGCTGAATATAGAGCACATTGGTGGTTCCTTTTAAGGAAATGGAGTTTCAGGCTTCTACCCTTTAGAATGCTGTCAGTAATTATCCAGGGTCATGAAAACAAGATTGGGTTTAATGTCAATGGAGTTGTGGCTACTTTCTCAGTGGCAAACTTCTTTCACCTGATTAGTTAAGCAAACAGAAGGAAGGGGAGTTTGATTATCCTTGGGTTCCACTGAGATAAATGGCCTCTCTCTCAAAGGTTTGGTCCAGAACAGAAAGTGTCCCTGTCACCCCACCTTGGTTTACAATTGATAAAAAGTGCTGATTGTGACAGGGAAGTTTCTATGCAGCACAGTCTTGGTTCTCGTTACACATGACTGACCTGACTTTACAGCTTCCTTCTCAAGTGAAATGGCGCTTGTTTTCACAAATGTCATTAAACTGTGGCCTGAGGAGAAGGGTTAGTGGGTAAGATGCTCACTATGCGGGATGCAAGACCTCCGCCTAGATCTGCAGCACCCTAATAAAGAGCTGGGCAGAGCAAAAAACATGATAACTCCAGAAAGCCCTGGTCAGTTTGACTAGCAGAATCAGTGAGCTCCAGGTTCACAGGTTCACTGAGATCCTGTCTCAAAAAAATAAGGTGGAGCAGGCAAATAATAAATAATAACAAAAACAAATTATAAATAAAATCTAATAAGGAGTTTTAGGCCATTCTGGTCTACATATCGAGTTTCAGGCCAGCCAAAGCAACATAGTTAAACCCTGTCATTTAAAAAAAAAAAAAAAGGAAAGAAAGAAAAGAGTAGAGAATGACTGATGAGGACACCCTACATA
>CAJQZJ010032438.1:1710929-1726591 GCA_907164525.1 Lophiomys imhausi
CTAAACCTGCAGCTTAGGACCACAGAAAAAAGGCAGAAAGTAATTGAGAAATCATTTTAACAGTAGTTACAGCAACCTTAAGGAGTTCAAGTCCTGAGCAACAGCAACCTGGAATGAGTCATTAGTATGAAGTGTTTGTAATGTATGATTCAACATGATGAGAGAAACAATATTAAAAAATTGGAGAACTCAGGCAAGTACGGTGCCTTGTGCCTATAAGGAGAAGAGCTGTTATGAGTTCAAGGCTAGACTGCACCGTAGAGTGAGTTCTAGGCCAACCTAGGCTACAAAATAGAACTCTGTCTCAGAAAACAAACAAACAAAAAAGAGAACTATTTGTACTTTCAGAGGAAATCCATTGAAGTAGCTGATTTTGTGTGTCAACTTGGCACAAGCTAGAGTCATCAGAGAGGAGGGAGCCTCAACTGAGGAAATACCTCCATGAGATGCAGCTAAAAGGCAGTTTCTCAACTAATGATCAATGAGGGAAGGACCCAGTCCATTGTGGGTGGTGTCATCTCTGGGCTGGTGGTTCTGGGTTCTACAAGAAAGCAGACTGAGCAAGTCATGAGGAGCAAGCCAGTAAAAGAGAATCGCTCCACGTCCTCTGCGTCAGCTTCTGCATCCAGGTTCCTGCCTTGTTTGAATTCCTATCCTGACTTCTTTCATTGATGAATAATGCTGTGGAAGTGTAAGACAGCTTCCTCCCCAGCTTGCCTTTTGGTCATGGTGTATCTGTATCGCCACAGCAATAGAAACCCTAACTAAGACATCCATGAGATATTATAACATTCTTATCATTTGAATTTTAAATACAGTTATTTAACCATCAATAAAATCATTCAGAATATAATTAAATCTGTATGACAAATTATACATGGTGCAAATACATTTACACACATTATTAAGGTCATATTTTGCATGTTAAATCCTTGTTTTAATAATTTGAAGTTTATCTCTGAAGCAGTATAAGGGAATTGAGGTCAATATGTAAAAAATGAGTTACTCAAGGCCAGGCAGAGGAAGTGATAACAGTCTGCAAGCTGTGACATCAGAGCTGACATCGGCACTCATTGGAATTAGCCAGTGTCTGCTCATCACTGCACTGACCACACACTGCCAGGCATATGTTTTACCACTGAGTAAACTACACTGTGTTTATGAGTGCAAAGCATGAATCAGAAAAGAAGTATACATCAAATTGATGTATTGTTAATTGAAGAGAATTAACACAGAAGGACGATGCCTCCAAGGCTTTGTCATTGGATTTAATAACACTGCCCACTTTATGACATGGAAGGTTTGTGCCAGGCCTCCATAAATTCGCTTTGTGGAGACACTATTGTGGCAGTGTCTCAACTAAAGTCACCACAGAGAGAAACTCCAAGAAGGAAAAGATCAACAGCAGGGAAAACAGATGTGAGTAAGTGCCTTAACCTCAGCTTCTCACTCACTGGACTTTGTTTACCTACAATTTCTGTCTCATATTCTACCTTTGATATTAAGAAAAAAAATCCCCATTTGACAAAATCCAACACCTCTTCATGCTAAAAGTCCTGAAGAGAGCTGGCATACAAGGACCATACCTAGAAATAATAAAGGCAATATACAGCAAGCCAGTAGCCAACATCAAATTAAATGGAGAGAATTTTAAAGCTTTTCCTCTAAACTCAGGGACAAGGCAAGGCTGCCCACTTTTACCATATCTCTTCAACATAGTACTTGAAGTTCTTGCTAGAGCAATAAGACAACTAAAGGAGATCACAGGGATACAGATTGGAAAGGAAGAAGTCAAAGTATCTTTATTCACAGATGATATGATAGTATACATAAGTACCCCAAAAATTCCACCAGAGAACTCCTACAACTGATAAACACCTTCACAAGGTGGCTGGATACAAAATT
Organism: Lophiomys imhausi; assembly: GCA_907164525.1. NCBI lineage: Eukaryota > Metazoa > Chordata > Mammalia > Rodentia > Muridae > Lophiomys > Lophiomys imhausi. The sequence continues at coordinate 1,712,835 of CAJQZJ010032438.1, forward strand.
AATAAAAAAAATCAGAAGCCCGTCTTTATACAAAAATAAATGGGCTGAGAAAGACATTAGCAAAACAACATCCTTCATAATAGCCACAAACAATATGAAACACCTGGGGATAATTCTAACCAAGTAAGTGAAAGACTTGCATGTTGAAAAAAAAAAAGCTAATTAAACTATTCAACCAGTATTTGTATTATCATTAATTGGTCGGTGGTGTTAATCCTTAACCCTCCATTATAAATGAATACATACAGACACCAGGTGGATTTTAACAAGCCTAGGCCTGAGTTGTGCAATCCTAGCCCATCTAAGCTAGCTCATAATTCTATTACACAAATATGACCCCATATATACATACGTCCCTTTGGACTATTATTCTCCATGCTAAGTCGATGTTCCAGGCCACGTGGAAGGATCTTCTTTAATCTACCCCATGGCGTGTCCTCCTTGTTTGCTTTTGGCTTCTTCTCCAGCCTTTTTCTTGCCAAGATGCTCTCTCTCTCTCTCTCTCTCTCTCTCTCTCTCTCTCTCTCTCTCTCAAAAAGCCCACAAGGCTTAGTACTGCCTACCTCCATCTTTGCCCAATCTCCAGGCCTCAGCATTTATTTAACCAATCAGAGTCAAAGTAAGTAACAGACAGCAAGCAGGACCAATCAACATTTAGAATGCTTAAGATCACCCCCATCACCTGCATGACAAGAACTTCAAGTCCTTGAAGAAAGAAATTGAAGAGAACATCAGAAGATAGAAAAGTCTCCCATGCTCATGGATAGATAGGATCAACATAATAAAAATGACCATTCTACCAAAAGCAATATACAAATTCAATGCAATTCCTATCAAAATACCAACACAATTCTTTACATACCTTGAAAGAACAATTCTCAACTTCATATGGAATAACAAAACACTCAGAATAGCTAAATCAATCCTGTACAATAAAAAAACATCTGGAGGTATCACCATCCCAGATTTCAAGCTATGCTACAGAACAATAGTAATAAAAACAGCATGGTACTGGTATAAAAACAGACCAGTTGGTCAATGGAATCGAATTGAAAAACCAGAAATAAACCCACACATTTATGGTCACTTAATTTTTGACAAAGAAGCCAAAACCAGGAAAGCATCTTTAACAAATGGTGCTGGTCTAACTGGATGTCAACATGTAAAAGAATGCAAATAGACCCATATTTATCACCTTGCACACAACTTAAGTCCAAGTGGATCAAAGACCTTAACCTAAAGCCCAACACATTAAATCTAATAGAAGAGAAAGAGGGGAAAACCCTCAAACTCATTGGCATAGATGACAACTTCCTGAACAGAATACTAATAGCTCAGACTCTAAGACCAACAATCAATAAATGAGACTTCATGAAACTGAAAAGCTTCTGTAAGGCAAAGGACACTGTCAAACAAAACAGCAACCTACAGATTGGGAAAGGATCTTTACCAAACCCATATCTGACAGAGGGCTAATATCCATAGTTTATAAAGAACTCAAAATATTAAACACCAAGAAACAAAAAAAAAAATCCAATAAAAAATGGGGAACAGAGCTAAACCAAGAATTCACAAAGAAGAATCTCTAATGGCCTAGAGACATTTGAAGAAATGCTCAACATCCTTAATTATCAGAGAAATGCAACTCAAGATGATCCTGAGATTCAATTTCATACCTGCCAGAATGTCTAAGATCAAAAGCTCAAATGACAGCACATGCTGGCGAGGTTGTGGAGAAAGGGGAACCCTCCTCCATTGCTGGTGGGAGTGCAGGCTTGTGCAACCACTATGGAGGTCAGTCTGGTGATATCAGCACATGCTGGCGAGGTTGTGGAGAAAGGGGAACCCTCCTCCATTGCTGGTGGGAGTGCAGGCTTGTGCAACCACTATGAAGGTCAGTCTGGTGATATCAGCACATGCTGGCGAGGTTGTGGAGAAAGGGGAACACTCCTCCATTGCTGGTGGGAGTGCAAACTTGTGCAAATACTATGGCTATGGAAATAAGTCTGACAACATCTTAGAAAACTTGGAATAGCTCTACCTCTAGACCCAGCCATACCACTCCTGGGTATACATCCAAATGATTCCTCACCAAACCACAAGGATATCTCCTCAACTATGTTCATAGAAGCTTTATTTGTAATAGCTAAAAACTGGAAACAACCCAAATGTCCCTCAACTGAAGAATGTATTAAAAAACTGTGGTACATTTACACATGGAATACTCAGCTATCAGAAACAAGGAAATCTTGCAATTCGCAGCCAAATGGATGGAACTAGAAAAGCTCATCTTGAGTGAGCTAACCCAGACCTAGAAAGATGCACATGGCATCTATTCACTTATAACTGGATTTTAGCCATGTAGTGCAGGATAACTATCGTAAAACCAACAGACCAAATGGAACAGGAACATAGACTTTGCTACCTGTTAGTGGGGCACTTTGCTCTAGGGGAGCTGCCATGTAGGCCCCCCCAGTGCAAGAGGAAGCTCTTAGCCCTCATATGACTGCTGAACTGAGGGGGGCTGATATGTAGAGGCGCCCTACTCTGGAGGAGTAGGTTAGGTGGGAGAAGGGGGGAGTGGGTGGAGAGTGGAACCAGGTGCAGACTGTGATGGATATGTAACTTGAAGTAATAAATAAACATAAAAACATTAAAAAATAAATTTAAAAAAGAACAAATCCCATCCCGTCCCCCAATCAAAATAAGCCACTTTGTTTAATGAAGAAACCTTGGCTTAAGCCCTAATGTTTACTTGTTTCTTCTGGGATATCATACATGTTGCATGCTCTAATAGCCACATGGAGCAGATATTATTGTCTCTACTTTATACACAAAAGATCAAGGCATGGATAGACTATATTTTGAATCTAACATAGTGATGCACATTTGTAATCCTAGTTCTCAGGAGAGTGAGGCAAAAGGATTGAAGTGACTTGGAAGTCAGTCCAGGTTATATAATAAAATCAAAAAATAAAAAGAAGGAAAGAAAGAAGGAAGGAAGGAGAGTGTGTAATGGGGAGGAGTGTGATGGAGGGAGGAAGAGGAGGGTGGAAGGAGAAAGATAAAAAAAGAAAAAAAAAACAGAGAAAAAAAAGAAAGGAAATTAAACTCAAAACTTTTGGGCTATATGAATTTAGTGCCAGCTTTCTCTTCCTAGACACTGACTTGCTGATTCAATCCTTAGAAAGTTGACACTCTCTCCCAACCACCAACCGTCTCTATCTGTCCTGTGGTGACTATGGACATGCTCTGACACCCATGTGCCCTGAAAGCTCCCCAAATGCTGTATGCTCCACTCTGTCTTTGCATTCAATGCTTACAGACATGCTTAGGCTTCTAGTTACCTGTGTATTCTAGTAGAAATTCATGATGTTAGTGAGCCAGTAATGAAGCAACGACAGCAAAAAAGATAACAAAAAATAAATCCTGCTGGAAAAGAAGGTCTTCATCCCCTTCCAACTTAGATATTAATTAATACACTTAATTTTATTAATTTCTTCATGGATCTGTCATACATGAAGTCTCAGGAATACTCTTCAACCCCACAGAAGTTCAGAAGTGTCTGTGGTTACTAGAGATTGGGATGAGTATTCAGGAGGAGAGAGGGATAAGAAAAGTTGGGTCAGGGGATTCTAGGTCACAGGGAGCAGGAAGGATTGCTGTGCTTGGGCAGAAGGTTGATGACACACAACATAATGTACTGGACACGCCACAAAGCCAGGATTTGGGAGTTTTTTTGTTTTTTGTTTTGTTTTTTTTTTTAGTTTCTTTGTTTGTTTACAAATAAACTATAGCCTGAAGAAATCAATATTTTATCTTGATTTAAACCCTACATTATATACATATATATCAAAACTCCACATCATTCATTCATACATACAATTTTATTTCTATGAGCCAGTTAAAATAAGCTGCAAACAATTGTTCTAAATGTTTGTATGATTTACTTGCTAATCATAAATTCCCCGTGTTTAATCGGTAATTTGTTGCATAGGATATTTCTTCTAGTTTCCTAAAGATATCTGGATCCATGATATGAATGGCCATGTTTTGCTTGGTTTTGTGAGAAGTTTTAAGGTTAGAATGCCTTTGAACTCTGTGTTTTCAGGGCTTTGGAGTAAGAGATTGGCACTTCATTTTCCCACCACACCACTCGGATTTACTAGTCTGTATCAGTGGCCTTGTCTTCAGGGACTTTTAAATTTCCTAATACATGGATTCCACCCTGTTTATTCTGCCTCATATGAAACCTTCACTTTCACCACACAGTTTCTTTCTGAGATATGCTTTTCATAAAGTGAGATAACCATGTCTGGCCATGTGACTTACAAATATATAAGGTATAAATGGGTTAGCTTATAAGCTATAAAACTCATCCTTGTGGAATTGATGAGTGAGAATGTGTTTCCCACAAGACCAGCACCCATTGGGTATCCATGGCATGGTCAGAGCTTCAGCTGGACACTCTAGAAGCAAGGTCCAATGGAGTAAGCTTCCCTGGGAAGAAACAGGGCAGATAAGAGATGGAGAGCTGGAGGCATTCACTACAGAGGAGACCAAGAAAGAGAGTGAGCCTTCAAACAAGAACTAGCTGTGTTAAGTGAAGACTGAATTGGAGTAAAACTCTATGGTTTACTTAAAGTAGGCACTGAGTATGTTTCTCAAAATATGGGTCCCAGGGTCTCAACCCAAACCTGTTGGTTTATCAGGAGGGAACAAGAAGAAAAGCATCGAAGTGCAAAAATGATAACAAATCCCCAAGCTGAGACTGATACATATGAACAGTGCACATTGAGTCTCATGAGGTGACACGGCAAGCAGGTCTGACTTGCTTTACATGTGGTTAGCCTGGATGTTTCAATTGACCCAACACAGCATCACCTGACAAGGGATGGGGGTCCCAGTTGAAGGGTTTTTCCAGATTAGACTGACCTGTGGGTGTTTACAGGGGCTGTCTCTGTTGTTAACTGATGGAGGAGAGCCCAGCTCACCATGAGATCTACATCTTCAGATAAATGGGCATGGGCTGTGTGTAAGAGGCTAGATGAGTGTTGAGAACCAACCAGACAGAGCCACAAACAGTGTTCCTCCACCGTTTCTGCTTCTGCTTCCTCCCTTGAGTTTCTGCTCTGACTTCCTTCAATGATGGATGTGACTTGAAAGTATAAGTGGAAATAAGCCCTTTTCTTCCCTAAATTACTTTTGGACATGGTATTTGGTATAGGAAGAGAAGGAAACTAGAACACCTTGCTACTGAGAAAATATTTAGTGTATCTTCATGTCCACAGGATAGCCTTCAATCCTTCCTCCTTGTCCAACTGATTCTATCGAAAGCCCCCCCAAGAAAAGTAGGCAGCCTGAAATTGTGTAGAAAAACAATCACAACCACACATTTCAAATCTCACTCCCCTGGTGAGACCGAGTTCCTCTCTACTTTTCACTTCAACTGCTTGGGCTCAAAATTGTTGTTCCCTTTCAGTTCAAAGTTCAGCTAAAATACCAGTTCTGGCCAGTCTTTGTTTTGGTTTTTATCTGTATACTGATCTTCTGCGTACATTTCCCACTTCCTTTTAGGAAGGCTCCCCTTGGGATAGCAGGAGAGACCCTCTCCCGCCTAAAACTGTTTCCAGCACTTTGATGACTGAAAAATATTTTCTCAAAAATAAAAAAGTGTTCAAATGCTAGTGCTTGAAGAACTTCTAGGGACCTAAGTGCTTATTCTGAGGATCCGGAAGAACATGCTTTGGTAGAAGGGGGCAGAAGGGTCCAGAGATGGGCATACAGAGAAGTAGGGGCTGGATCTCATCAGACCTCACACCCCAATAGGAAGGAAAGAGCCATTGGAGTCTGATGACTGTGTACCCTGAGAAGCAAAGGACTAGAGCTAAATAAATCCCTGGTTCAACACCTGGCCCACTAGTTGAAGCTCAGCTCAGCAAATCCAGTTGTCCATAGGGCCCTCTCGGCTTAGATGACACTGTATATGCTGTACAGAAAAAGAAATCTTAGCAAGGCATTCTATTTTTACTACTCTGTACCTCCTCCCGCTCTAAGCTAATTTAGGGTCACTTTGGGATTTCCAGAGTTTTCTTTGGTGGCTTCAGAGGGGAGAGATAGGAGGTGGCTTTGAACAAACAGGAACCTCACCCATAAAGCCAATCTCCTATTTCAGCCTCAGTTCTTGTGCCAGCTAAAGCACCACGTGGAACAGGAGAGGACCACTGTGCCAGGGAATTTGCCCTTAGGGAAAGACAAAACCCCAAGGGCAAGGACTGACAAAAGTTAATCTCAGAAACACCACTCATACTGGCTTTCAGAGACAAACATGCCCTGAGTCCTAATTCCATATCACAGACGATAACAAGACCAAACACAGGGCTCTGATCCATCAGGTAGAAGGGTGCAGCATGTACTTAGCTTTATAGTTGGTGTTCTTCAAGTTGTAGACAGGGCTCACTTCTCTGTTGAAAATTGTCTGATGTTCCCAAAGGCTGCTCTGGCTTTCTCTGGGTCTGCTGCTGCCAGCACACACCCGGCTTTAACTCTCTCCGTGGTCTTTAGACATCTGTCATCAGTTATTCCATCCAACTTCCCACGTGACTCAGCAGGCCCGAAAGCATAGTCTAGGAGGATTTGAAAGAGTCAAACTTTCATCATATCGACAGAAAACTTAGCATGAGATCAGTTCACCTTAAATATGTGTCTTTCACAGGGCTGGCTAGCATATGGGAAAACTACGTATAGAGAACTTTCCCGTGCCTTTGAAAAGTCAGGAACACTGTCTAAAGCTGCACCTCCCAGCACTCTGTTCATTCTATAAAGTTTTCAGCCCAGCTTTTAAACATTGCACAGTTCTAGCACAGTTTATCAGCCATTCCTAAAAATCATTTTAATTGTTTTATCCATGGATGATTCTTGACTTATAAGGAGGTTGCATCTCAATAAAAATGTGTTCTGTTGAAAATGCCATGCAGCTGAAAGCAAAGGTAACATTTAAGCATCATAGCTCAGCCTTGCTTATAGTAAATGTAGCCAGACACTTGAGTGCATTAGACAAAGTCATCTGGCACAAAGCCCAGTTTTACAGTGTTGAAAATGTCACGTGATGCACTGAACACCACTGTGGAGGGAAAGCAGCCATCCAGCCTCTCCTAGTCCCACAGCTATGTGCCAGACATTGCTAGCCACAGAAAAGATCCAAACTGCATCAAGGGGAGACAAATTGGAAAGGAGGAAGTCAAAGTATCCCTATTCACAGATGATATGATAGTATTCATAAGTGACCCCAAAAATTCCTCCAGATAACTCCTACAATTCATGAACACTTTCAGCAAGGTGCCTGGATACAAAACTAACTCAAAAAAGTCAGTAGCCCTTCTTTATACAAAAGATAAATGGGCCAAGAAAGAAGTAAGGGAAACAACACCCTTCACACTAACCACAAACAATATAATACCTGGGGGGAACTCTAACCAAGCAAATTTAAAGAGTTTTCTTTCTACTTTGAGTGAATCACTTTGTACTATCTATCACAAAGTTGCAAATTAGCTAGGTGGGCACTGTAGCAAATGCCTATGTGTGTCCTAGATTTGCGAGGCAAAATCAGCAGGGTTGTGAACTTGAGGCCAGCCTGGGCTACACAGTGACTCTGGCTTTCAAAAGCAAAACAAAGCAGTTAACTTTCCTAAGTAGATGAACATTTGTAGTTGATGGAAAGAGAAACTTATCTTAACATTTCAAACTGATTTTTAGAGATTAATATGCATGTCAAAATCTCCCCAATTAAAAAACGCAGTTGAATATGTTATGTCAAACATCAATAAACTTAACATTTCTTACATTTCCCATTGCTACTATTACCCTACTAAAGTACTTACTTAAAAATTGTGTCTGCAGCTGGAGAGATGGCTTAGCAATCTGAACTAGTTTATGCTCTTCCAGAGAACAGGGTGGATGTGGAAATTCATGCTCAGTACCCACATTATGGTTCACTACCATACAATTCCAATTCCAGGGCATCTGCTGCTCTCTGCCAGTTTCCACAGGAACCATGCATACATACTGTATACATGCATGCATACAGGCAAACAATAAAATAAAAAATAATAATCTTTAAAAATCAGGAATCTATTTCAATTGCTTGAATACTTATCTTGAACTGGGATTTCACAGTAATTTCTTATCTCTGTTGAGAACGTCAAGTCATTTGGATACATGAAGGAGCAATCCTGGGTAGTGTTCTTGTTTCAAAGGTATTAATGCCACTGCTTCAAGGTTTTCTCAAATATTTGCATACTTGGTAGTAAATCTTCCAGCCACTGAAAGATGTTTATTCATAAAGGAAATTATGGCATCTCGTATATCTGGGCTTACTTTTTAATATGGTTTTACTCACACAGTTTATCAGGCAGTCTTGAACTCACAAGGGATTATTCTAAGACTGATTACATGGGAAACATCTGCACCAGAGGTTTAATTCTCTTTGTATTTCCTTGACTCTTTCAGAGAGAAATATTTTTAAAACTTATTTTTTTAATGCTAAAGAACTTTGGGGCCTCCAGTATAGGATGACAGCTAAGAAGTGTGCTCGAGGGAGCACTGGAAGAGAAGAGTCAAGGAGGGAGTATAAGATGAGAAAAGGAAGAGAATAACATTAGAAATCAAGAAAGAGAAGGCATAATAGCTAAAGCACATGGAAAACTACAAGTAAAAAATACAGAACAATGTCCCAGTCTATCCAGACTGTTCAGATTAGTCTAGTCTAGACTAATCTACAACCTCAGGTCACCCAGACAGCCCTGGTGCCAACATTCTATTAGATCTAGCACGAGGAGAAATTCACAGCTGTCTTTAAAGCAGGCCAGTGTCAGAGAACAAACAAATTTATTCTGTTATTTCTCATGTCTCAGAATGGCAGAGCCGGGTGCTATCTTGAGAGAGGACCTACTGTTCCAGAGATGCTCCAGGGAGTGTAAAACAAATCAGCCAGTCCAGGAGTACTCTGCCACAGTTCCTAGTCATGGAGATAGCTAAGCGAGGCAAGCACAGAGAAAGGGAAGGGCAGATGGAGATCTGCAGAGATGTCTTGGCAATGGGAAGCTTACACTGTGGAGGATGTGGTGATGAGTAGCCCTACTCTCTATTCAGTGGAGGGGGCTACATTGCATGTGGAGTGCAGTGGCAAGTAAGTTTCAAGGCCATGGCTAACGGGCATCTCTGCATCCTTAGCTTCCTCCCTGTGCAGGATGGTTCACAGCTGGGCTGGATCTGACAGTGCCAAGGTCACTGGGCAGGAGGTCCATTTCCTTCATGTCTCTTCCTGTAGTGCAAGGCTAGGAGTTCTATTTGATTTAGCTTCTCTCCAATGAACTTAAGGGATACCTCTTAGCTTAGACATTTGTGTCTCTTGGATGTACAGGCTGGGTGTTTCTAAAGTGAGTAGCAACCTGCCCAGCTCACAGACAACAAAGCTCACAAGGCCAGCAGTGGTCCTGCATGCATGGAGAAGGGAAGCTTCTACAGCAGCAATTCTCAACATGTGGGCTGCAACCCATTTACATAGAGGTCACCTAAGGCCACCAGAAATGTCAGATATTTACACTATGATTCAGAGCAATAGCAAAATTACAGTTATGAAGTAGCGACAGGAATATCTTTAGGGCTGGGATCATGACAACATGAGGAACTGTATTAAAGGGTCATAGCATTAGGAAGGTTGAGAACCGTTGTTCTATAGTAAATGTCATTCCCATTGTTACAACAGAGCCTTGACTGTTTCAATGTTCAACCCACCTATAGCACCAGCCAGAAGAACTGGATAAAATTGTAGCTGTGACACTGACTCCTCCACTTTGCTTGAGAGGTTCCAATACCAGGGATCAGTGAAAAGAAACTTCTCCAGTTCCTGGTCTTCAAAAAAAACAAAAAACAAACAAACAAACAAACAAACAAACCAGCTTATTGTTCATTATACTGTGTTTTTAGGATTTTTTTCCACTTCATTTTATTTGAAAAAAAAAAACATTGCTTTTATGTTTCTTCCCTTTCTTCTTTTTCTAGTTTTGTTTACCAATTTTCTTTATTTTATAAACAAGTTTTCTTGTCTTCTTGCCTCTCATACTGAACAAAATTTACCAAACTGAATCAAAGATCTTAATGTAAGATGTAAAAACTTGGAACTATTAGAGGAAAACAGATATACTTCAAAGTCCAGGAAGTCACTGGCTCCCGAGACTCTAATAACTCAGAATCACATCCGGGACTGACAGATGTGGAGACATTCAAAGGCTTCTGCACAGAAGCAGAAGCCATTTCCAGAACAAGGAGGCACTTTAGATAACGGGAGGATGGGAGGATTGTCTTTACCCGCTAGTTATTCTTTTTTTTTTAATAATTTATTTTTTATTTCTTCAAGTTACATCTCAATCACAATCCCCTCCCTACTCCCCCCTCCAGTACCACCCTACCACCCTCCTCCCCCTCAGTCCCACCATCCTCTTCCCTTCTTCTTTTTTTTTTTTTTTTTTTTTAGTTTAAGGTATTTATTTTTCCCCCCAACAGCTCTCCCTTTCAGTCCAAATAATGGTTCTTTTTCTTATAACCATAAATACAATACAAAACAACAGAAATAAATAGGCCACGATTATAAGAGTTATATGGCTTAGCATACATTCCCAATGTCCAGTCCATATGTATTTGGCACCTGACTTTAACATTCTACTATCTAACCATCTCCATGAGTTTAAAGTTCTATATCTAACTCAGCTTTCATACTAACTTGCCTCATAATTTTAAAAATATCTTCTTAGATCCAGAACACCCTCTTGATTCCTAAACAACTCAAAATTTAACTATGAAACTCTAGCTATCTATTCTTCAACCACCTCAGAGACCTGAGAGGGATAAATATATCTGATTATATAGGAAGTGCAGGGCCTGCAGCTTCCAAAACTAAAAAATGACATACCAGTGGCTGCCTGGACAGTTCCCATTTTCTCTCCATACATTACAGCATCAATCTTCAGCCATTTGGCCCCATTTCTCTGACAGACATTGGTTGTAGAGCAGAAATTATGAAGGACTTACCTACCCTGTCTTGGCAGAGCTAGGCTGTCGACTTCCCTGCTTCCAAGTTTTGTCCTTTATGGACAGAAGTCTGTCTACAGTTGAAGCAAGTGGTTTTTCTTGCCAAGAGAATGGCTTACCACCAATTCAATCATCTCCCACTGGAGATTCTTCGATGCTCATCTTCTACTTGGAGTAATATAGGGGGTGCTGTCAGGAGCTGACATGTCTCGATATCAAAAAATCTTAGGTTAAGAAAACATCTTTGAATGCCATATTCTGCAGATCTCTTGAGGTTTTTGAAGATGCCCTATCTATCTCTTATATTTAGATAAGCAAATATTGCTTGTCTCTTAGCAACTTGATTTCTGAGTAGCTTAGAAAATAACTGTGATAGACTGTCATAGTAACTAACAAAATGACACGTTTTCATGACTATTAGTTTCCGTTTCTTAATTATCCTAAACAGTTTATGTCGGTTGGTAGCGAGAGGTCAAAACTTGACATTTCATTTTTAAGTATTACTACAAACAATACCTTTAAGAAGCGTTACCCTTAATTTTGTATCAATATACAAAGATCAATACCAATGTGGCCAAATATAATTTTAATTTTGTATCAATATACAAAGATCAGTACCGATGTAGCCCAATACAATCTTAATTTTATATTAATATACTAGGGTCAATACCATTGTGGCCAAATATAATCTTAATTTTGTATCAATATACAAAGATCAATACCGATGTAGCTCTATACAATCTTAAATTTGCATTAATATACAATGATCAATACCAATTTATCCAAATATAATATTAATTTTGTATCAGTATACAAAGGTATAAAGCTATATTCAATAATCTGTCCTTTTTTCTTGTTCTTTCCTATACTATGTCTATGTCCCATTTTTTCTCAAGTCTGTTCACTCCTATATAGGAGAGAAAGGAGGATACAGAAAAGCAAAAGAGAGAAGTCCCTGGGTCTAACCTCCAAAACCCATTTAACAAGACCATTCAACAGCTTGTAGTCTTTTCCCCTAAATAACAAAATTTTCTATTATCTATCAAATAACCAAAGGGGGAGAACACCCTCCCCACCTTCTGGGGATGGGAGGTTGTTCTCTTAAAATGACTTCCTGCTGATTTGGGACGTAGTAAACCTGTTTGGGGCCCAAATAAGAATGGAAAAATGGTTAAAAATGTTAATAGAATCATTTGATGTTCAGTCCCTTTGTGCTCAGCTATTTAGATGTCCTACAAAGTTCATAGACAGAAGCTGATCTTCAGAACTTTACTGAAGATCTGGCTGGAGTAGTCTGTGGAGCTGAACGATCTTAGCGATTTTGAGTTGTTGTGGTTGTAGACTTTTGAGGAAACTGCTATTGAAGAAGTCTGCAAGGCTGGATCATCTGGGCCACTCGTCTTCTTTGGTGTCTGATCTGTTTTCTGCTGAGGTTTCCGTTGTCCAGTTGTCCCTGGATTCCTTGAATGGATGCTTTAAATCTCCTGGAAAGATAAGAACAGAGCCCTGCCCTAATCCTTACTCTGGGACAATTACCTTTTTTTGGGGGGGTCCCGCTAGTTATTCTACAGGAGATACACCCAGAACAGATAAAGAAATCAAAATGCAAACACTGAGTAAAGAAATAATCTCATCAGCAATTGGACGAGGGAACGAAATCTCAAACATGAGGTAAAAATTGCCCAATAAATCCACAGAAAAGGGGAGTTTCGTTTCTGCTGTGATAAAGTACCCCAAATGAAGGCGATGTTTCTAGGTGGCAGCTCGTTGTTTGGGTGAAGACAGACGACGGGAACTTAAGCATCACATCCACAGTCCAGAGTGGACATCAAATAAACATGTGGATTCTTGTTTCCTTACTTAATGCTCATCTGATTTTCTCTACTCTTACACTGTTCAGGGCCCCACCCCTGAGATGGTGCTGCCTACAATAGGCTGCCTCTTCCTGTGACAATTAACAATCAAGAGAACCCTCCCTAGACATAGCCATTGGCCAACCTGATACAGACAGTTCCTCAGCAGAGGCTGTCCTTCAGGTAACTCTGGATTTAGGCAAGTTGACATTTAAAAGTAACCACCAGTGTCCAACATGTTTGTTCATAAGGAAAATTAAAAACAAAGTAAAATTCCATTTCATTAAAAGTAGTATGGCTGTCAACAAAATGTACAAGCTGTGAACATTGCAAATACCAGCCTTCCAGGCTGTAATACCAACCTTCCAGGCAATGTACGACCATTTGTGAAATAGTGGCATAGTTATTATGGAATTAGCAACTGCTTTCCAACTGGACCTAGAGCCTTCTCTAAGGGACATACTGATGCCTGGTTCTGTAGACATGATGTGATCAAAAGCATATGGCTCTGGTGGTCTTGGGACCCAGGAAGAAGCCACACTTTGGTATATTAATGGTGTCAAACTGCCTTTTAAATATTTATGCCTCTAGGTCAGTGATGTGCTCAGCCTTGTTCAGAGAAGCTTCTCTTTGTCATGGACAGTCACTAAAGCTGAGACTAACAACTGGGCAAATGCTGAGAATAAGTGAAGTACCTAGCCTACAGAAGATATCTGTACCACTCCCACAAGCTTTGGGTCACATCTCAGTAGGATGCAGGAACTAGAAGATGGGAAGGAGTGCTTTTAAATGCTGACTTAATACTGTGGCATGGCC
>CAJQZJ010032438.1:1726601-1760588 GCA_907164525.1 Lophiomys imhausi
TTAAATGCTGACTTAATACTGTGGCATGGCCATTGCACTGATGGACTTAGGCAACTGTGATCACTTGCACAGGATTTTCCCAAGCTTGAGCTCATCAACACCCCAGCCTGGATAGGAGAGGACCTGAAGAGACCTCACCATTTCCCGAGCAGCTTTTGACAATTAATGGTAGCTGGGGGCAGGAGAATCATTTTCTCCATGGTGCAGCCACTGCTATGTGGCCCATGCTTCAATAAGTAATCCCTGGTCGCATTCATGCAAACAACTCTAAAGTCAAGGGACCACAAAACAACAACAATAAGAAACAAATATTCAAAACAAAAACATGAAAAAAGGAGGGAGACTTGTTAGGAAGAGGAGGCTCAGTGGGAGTGTAAGGGGGATGAGCGGTTAATTGGACTGAAAATGACCTAACTACAGTATGTGAATGTATGAAATAGAGTAACGAGTATGATTTAGAAAAGCAAGCAACAAAAAGGAACAACTGCTGAGAAGATGGAACCTATTACACTCTTAGTACAGAGGTAAATTGGTCTAGTCACTATGGAGCTCATTACTGAAGCTCCCCAAAGCTCAACACAAAATTACCATATGATCCAGCCAAACTAGTCCTGTGCACAACCATAATACTTGTTGCGCTATTTGTGAAAGCCAAATTATGGAATTAATCACAGGGCCCAGCAGCAGAAGAGTTAATAAAAAGTGTGTTGTATAGGAACAGGAGTATTAGGCATAAAGAATACAACATTTTATGGGAAACAGATGTAGATTATCGTGTTACACAAAATAAGCCAGACTCACAAATGCAAGTATCAAACATTTTCCTTCATATGAAGAGTCTAGATTAAAGAAAGAAAGGAAGGAAGGAAGGAAGAGAAAAGGGCAGAGCTGTTTGGAAAGGATGGAGTGAGAACAAGAGAGGGTAATGAACAGTGAATATGATCAAAGTACATTATTTAGGAGTATGCAAATGTTATTCAGGAACTCATTAGTTTGTATAATTAATATGTGATAATAAAAATTAAAGAAAACAAAATTTTGGGTAAAGTCCTTAAGTAGCTTATTTCTTACTGATAATGTTGTTTTATTGAATGACTCCCCTCTCCTTGTGGCTCCATCTGAATACTTGAGCCAGTTTTCAAAGCTATTCGCTAATATTGAGATTTAGTCCAAAAAGGTGCTAGAGCCAAACGGAGATCTATTTGGGTATGACTCATAGGTACATATGTGGGTCATAAACTAGCAAGGTCCTTTGCTAATAGCTGAACAACTGCCCCATGATGCAGCAAACAATCATTTCCCCTTCTGATCTGTCTCATCACTATTTTCTGCAACATCTCCTCTGTTGCTAGAAATGAATAATGATGAGGACCACATGATAGACAGGGCAGGTTTTCGTGTCCTATATTCAGAATGACAAGGGAGATGAAAGGAAAAGTCTATTGGAAGCAAAGACGTATACCATAGAAGTCTATGAAAACTGAAGTTTCAGTGATGGCCAGCAGCAGGCCAGAACCAGATGGTGATATGACTTCCGTGTATTAGCAGTGCAATATGTGTAGGAACAAGACACCAGCCAACCAAAACTGTAGCCCAAACTGAACTACTCATGAGATCAAATGGCCTGTGTTCCCATGTTTCATCCTCATTCTACTGTGGAACACCTGTATTGGTGGAATTATCATTATCATAAATCTTCAGGTATTTGAGAGCTTGGTCCTCAGTAGGTGGCATGTGGCATGAGTTTATTAAAATAGCCAATTATGAGAATGTTTTTGTTTAATCCCAGGTGTGAGGCTGCTTTAAGGCACAGGTGTAAAGTATTAACTGTCTTGTGATCTATCAGGGGCGTGGCTTGGCCGGCTGCAGCATGTAAACCCTGAGGACTTGGGAGAGAGAAATAAAAAGTCAGAGCCCTGATGATAAGGGGGCTCTACAAAGAAGTAGGAGAAAGCTCTACGAAGAAGAGAAAGGTCTACAAAGAAGAAAGAGGCTGCTGCTCTCCCGCAGCTAGTGCTCTCCCAAAGTGCTGCTTGTTCTCCCTGCTGCTGTCTCCTGGTTTGCTGGACTTCTACTGAGTCTGGTATTTTTACCCCCAAAGAACCCAACGACCCTAATCAGCAGGATGTAGCTCAAAGAGAACTCCATCCCTTCTCCCTCTAACCTTTGTTCTTTCCCACCTAGTGTTGGGGGGGTTGGGAGGAACAAGGGGTGGAAGGGAGGTAAAGGTATTAAATATAGTAAAGTAAATCAGAATGTATGATTACTATAACACAAATGTAATAAAAGCCTCTTGCTACAGTCTGGGGAGGCAATGCAGTTTTGGAAGAAGTACAGCACTTGGGTGGGTTTTGAGAACTTTTTTCCTCAACAGGTGGATGAGTTTGGTGGGATACGGCTCAACCCTCAAATCATAGTTAAGTGCACCTTTAACTGTACTGCGTTCTGACACAGGCTCTGAGAGTTTATAACCTCACTTACTTGCAGTGTGCTCCCTCTCAATTGCATTTTCACTTGGACATGTGATCTTTCAGCTTTCTACTTAAGACTGCCTGCCACCATAATGGACCCTCCCACTGGAAGAATAATCCCAAATAAACTCTTCCTTCTATAAAGTGTTGCAAGATATTTGATCACATTGTGAATCCCAAAATTCTGGGAAAATCTGTTTCTAATTGTGGTCTGGCTCAGCCTTTGATCCTAGAGCTTTCTGTTTACTGTAAACAAATACTTGAGGTGTGGCTCAGCTCTAGCACACACCTTTAATCAAAGAGCTAAGTAAGTCAACTGTAGGTCAAGAGGTCCAAGAGGTAACCGGCCAACAGGGAGTGAACATAAGTAAACAGAAAAGGACAGTGAGGAGGAGAGTGTTTAAGACAGTATGGAAAAGGAAAAGCTTTTTCCTTCTGGGACACTTGTAGAGAAGGAAGGTCAGCTGGGTGCTTTCTCTGTCTCTCTGAGCTAGCAGGTTTTCACCCCTATATCGGGCTCCTGAATCTTCACTGGGAAAGTTGAACGATTGGGACTTTTGTTCATTAAAACAACTGATATGTAGGGACACTCCACTCCAGAGGAGTGGGATGGAAGGGAGAGGAGGTAGAGGGTGGGACAGCTGGACTGGGAGGTGTGGAAAGAGGGCACTGTGATGGAGTTGTGACCTGAAGTAATAAAAAAAAAATTAAAAAAAGAAAATCTTTAAAAATTAAAGAACTAAAAAGAGAAAATACAGTGTTTTGGGCCATGGTGTCTTATTACAAGAATAAATAATAAGTAATAATATATCAGCTTGGTGAACTTCAGCAGGGAATAATCTCCCTGGTCTCTAGTTAATTTATTTGTTAAATAGCCATGAAACCCACCTCCCAAACAACCTGAGGTTTGTCACATACAGAGGAAAATAATAGATATTAGGGACCTGGGGAGATGTCTGAAAAGTGTCTGCTGCTTTCACAAAGGATCCAGGTTCAGTTCCCAGCATCCACATGGTGGATCACTACTACCTGTAACTCCAGTACTGAAACCCTCTGGCCACCTAAAGCTCATGCAGGCACACCGACAGACACATAAACAAACAATAAATTGTAAAAAAAGCCACAATGTTTCCAAATAAAATGTATTATTGTTATTATGATAGTTTCTGGTAAAGAATATATAATTATCTTCATTTTTTGCAAATACATTTCAAATTTGAATAATTTCAAGTTTTAGTCTTATATCAAGTAGACCCTAGTCACAGGGAAACATGAAAGGCTATTGTCTGGATCAGTTCTCAGAGAGCTATGGGAATTTGATTAGTAGGTCATTGATAATTTTCATTGTGAGAAAGAAACAATTAAAGCATATGTCTGATGAAAGCTTCAATACTCCCTGCTGTTTTCTGGCCACCGAACCCATCACTATGCTGTACTGGTTAGTTTTTGTCCACTTGGTATAAACCAAGGTCCTCTGAGATCAGAGAACATCAATTAAGAAAATATTTCCATGAGATGGCCTATAGGGAAGTCCATGAGGGTTTTCTTGATTGTCAATTCATGTGGGAAGGTTAAGACCACAGTGGGTGGTGCCATCCCTGGGACTGAGACATGTAAGACAGGCTGATGAAGCCCTGCTGTGAGTTCCCTTCGTAATGCACCAGAAAGTGTAAAATAAAATAAACCTTTTTTCTGCTCAAGTTGCTCTTATTCTTGGTGTTTATCACAGTAATAGAAAGAAAAGGAGAACATATATCACCAATGTGTGAGCTAATATATCAGATGGAATGGCAGAATAACCAATGTTCTTCCACCAAATGCATGAAGAACAAGTGGTTTTGACAGCATAAAACAAAACAGAAGCCTAGTACTGTCCCTTCCAGGTAAAGGAAACCTGGCATCAGCATTCCCTTCTTATTGGAATAGATAAAGAAAAGTGTTTTCTACTTCAATAGCTACTACTAAAGACCAGAATTTATGTTAGTGTGTTTGAGTTAATTTATCAGTTCTATAAACATGTGCTTGTGTTCCCCAGGGTATAATCTCTAATATGGAGCATTGTGTGCCGAACGGTAACTTGAGAGTTTATCAAGAGCAACACTTACGAGCTCTGAGGAAAACAATTTTAGCCATTCAGAGAAGTTAAACTGTAGCAGGCTGCATTAGAGACACAGCCACCCCCACAAAAATTTCTGAGGCAGAAAAATTCATAAATGTCCTGAACTGTGGTATGAGACACTGTCCTTTTGGCCTTTGTCTGGACATGTTCCTAGATCTGCTTTACCGCCACAAAGGAAGAGAGGATGTTGGCAAAACCCTCACCTTTCCCCGAGGTCAAGCTATGAGGAAAGACCTATCTGTCAACAGGCAATACTCCTGGAAGGTGGGAGGAGGAATGCCAACAAACTGAAAGATGTCTGCTTCTCTACAGAGCCCAACAAGCCTGATCTATGCCCCACTGCTGGATAATGAACTGACAACATCCAGAAGCAGCTCCTACGAGATGCAGACAAATGCCAACAGGAGAAAGATTGCTGAGGGATACCTCATTCTGTGGCTGGTCTCGGGACTCGGACGAGTGCCTGTCATCTACCTTCTGTAGTTTGCCATTCCTTGTGATTCTTACACATCTCTCCTGGTGATATGCTTCACACTCATGCCCTGGCTGCCTATGAGTCAACACTGTGCATGCTCCTTCAAGCCTGCAGTTGTCACAACTGTTTATTTACCAAACACACACACACACACTAGCCAGGAAAGTATTAGTAGAACCCCCAGGGGATACCCAGATGCTACACATATTATTTTCTGATCCATTTGTTAAAGTACAGGTTGAACATCCCCTAACTCAAAAATTCAAAGTTTGAAATGCTCCAACTATGAATGTTTTTCAGCATCGAGATCATGCTCAAAACTTTTGGAGGGTCTTAAGAACATTTTTGCTTTCTGATTTTCATAGTGGGAAACATCAACTGGTGAAGCCTGTTCAAATACTGGAAGTCAAAAAAAGTTTAAGTTCTGGATGCTTCTGGCTCCAAGAATTTCCTCTTAGCTGCCCTCCAGAACAGGATGGCAAGACCCCTTTGCTGAATACTCGACCATATACTTGAGTCATAGGAAATGGAGAAATCATGCTGATACTGACTTGGAAGCTTCATCCTTACTTCCTAGCTCTCACAGTGTTCGATAGTATGAAAGCTGCTAGAGGAGAAAAGTATTCATCAATGAATCCAGCTGTGAACTCTGTGAGCTACAACAAATCTACTGCTAGATAAATCACAGACATTAAGGAAGAACCTGTTACTATTATGCTGGTAAACTGATTTAGATTTAAGCTGACTTCTAATGACTTATTGTTATATTCATGCGTTCAATGTATCTCTCAACTCTCATCTGAGAAGCTTCTATTTGCAGTAGATGGTGATTAATACAGGGAACCACAACAGCCCAGTGATCAGAGAATAAAAGAAAGTAGAATGCTCAGCTCCCAATGGAGTGTATTCCCAGATTCCTAGGATCAGGATATAGAATATTGGAATAGGTATAGTTTTATTTGAGTCATAATTCATCCCACTTAGCAGAGAGGCTATCTTCTACATCCTATGTGTATTGGGTTTCTGCTGGAACCTTATTTAAAGGATGAAGTACACAAGCATGCATCTTACACACTCAATCAATGTCTATCTCTTGCTCACTCTGTTGATAAGATGTTTCCTATTGGGCTGTGGAAGTAGCTCAGTTGATAGAGTACTTACCAGTCATGCACGAAGCCATAAGTTCAACTCCCAGCACCACACAAACAGGGCATATAGTACATTCCTTTATTCTAGCCCCAGGGAGATGGAGGCAGATGGGTCAGAACTTCAAGATCATCCTTTGCTACATAGGGACTTTGAGGCTAGCCTGGGCTACATGAGACACCATCTCAGAAACAAAAAGTTCTTGAGGCCATTTGAGCTTTCAGACAAGTCAATCTGTACTAGATGCTGGCAGGATTGGGGAATGAAGTAGTTCATATTGGGGATGGACATAGACTGGAATATAGCAATCTTGCCACCATGGTCTGGAAGACTAGATTACCAAATCAGCTAAACTACAAACAAGGCCAGCGACCCATTTGTTGCTCCTATTTGTGATGTCTTAAAGGACAGGGAACGAGGAGATGGTAGCCTGTTTGACAACTAGACAGAAGACAAAGGAATAGAGATGGGTCCGTGAGGCTTGGGAGAGCAAACTTCCCACTAACACTCACAAAGATTCCTCAGTTCAGATCTTCTTGGCAATTGCTCTAAATGTAATATATACATTATCTCTCTTTCCCATAACATTAGTCAGTCATTAAATAAAAACAAAATTAAAAGTCATGAAAGCAGAAACTTGAATTGTGTGCAGATATCATATTTTCCTTCTTGAAAACAATTAAGTATAAGCATATTAAATATACTTAAAGTCGTAGTAAGCCAACCACAAGGGCCCCTTCAAAGGTAGATTACTGACTGCTCTCCTCCCTGAAGGACCTATGTTTCTTTATTCTTTGCATGCATAATAACTATTTAATGAAAGTCAGTTATTCTAGGAAACAGTGATTAATAAAAAGCAACCTAACACTCCCAAGGAGATATTTTGGTGCCATCTTTATTGTTGCTTTAAAAGTACCAGTTAGTCTGATGTCTTTCCAGGATTTTTTTGGCAGTGTCTCTATTTGCAGTCATGTGGAGACACTGTGGAGGTCAGGTGACGAGTGACAAGAGACTTCCTTAAATCAGTGGCCCTCCACCTTCTTAAGGCTGTCACCCTTTAACACAGTTCCTCATGCTGTAGGGACCCCCAACTACAAAATTATTTCCATTGCTATGTTATAATTGCAATTTTGCTATTGTTATGGACCCTAGTGTAAATTTGTGATCTGCAGGATATGCAAACCCTAGAAGGGTCGTGATACACAGTTTGAGAACCACAGCCTTAAATGCTTTCAGGCCGCAAGCCTACCATGGTCATCTATGTCTGATATTTTATGTTTCCAGTGCTCCACTTATAAGTCTATCATGGCCCCCATTTCCCGATAGTACAGGGATTTAAAGACAACCAAGATGGCTGTGGCCCTCTGTCACATGGAGAAACCCTGCTAACGTTCCAGAGCAGACTGATATCCACAAAGGACAAAACTGGGAAGCAGGTGAGTCGACAGCCTAACTCTGCCAAGACAGGGTAGGTAAGTCCTTCATAATTCCTGCTCTACAATCAATGTCTGTCAGAGAAATGGGGCCAAACAGCTGAAGATTGATGCTGTAATGTATGGAGAGAAAATGGGAACTGTCCAGGCAGCCACTGGTATGTCATTTCTTAGTTTTGGAAGCTGCAGGCCCTGCACTTCCTATATAATCAGATATATTTATCCCTCTCAGGTCTCTGAGGTGGTTGAAGAATAGATAGCTAGAGTCTCATAGTTAAATTTTGAGTTGTTTAAGAATCAAGAGGGTGTTCTGGATCTAAGAAGATGTTTTTAAAATTGTGATGCAAGTTAGTGTGAAAGCTAGGTTAGATATAGAACTTTAAACTCATGGAGATGGTTAGATAGTAGAATATTAAAGTCAGGTGCCAAATACATATGGACTGGACATAGGGAATATATGCTAAGGCATATAACTCTCATAATTGTGGCCTATTTATTTCTGTTGTTTTGTATTGTATTTATTGTTATAAGAGAAAGAACCATTTGTTGGACTGAAAGGGGGAGCTGTTGGGGGAAAAGATATTCTTTAAATTTAAAAAAGGGGGGAGGAGAGGATACGGGGTTGAGGGGGAAGAGGGTGGGAGGGTGAAACTGGATTGGGGAGTAGGGAGGGGATTGTGATTGAGATGTAACTTGAAGAAATAAAAAACAAATTTAAAAAAAGCCTTTACCAACATCTCATTTCCAAGATCTCTTAAATTTTGGACCAGCTCTTGTTTGCTCCAACAATTCCCCAGGAGGCTGTGATGATACTGAGCAGCACCTACAGATGGTTTCTGATAAGCTCACTATGAGTGGGACTTTCCTCAGCACCACCCAGCAACATGGAAAAAGGGAATTTTCTCTGAGAAATAGATTATTCCAGGAAAGACAGTACAAGCAATGGAATCCTCCAGAAATGAAGCTTTGATGAACTGGGTCATGTTAATACTACAAACCTGTTCTAACCAACGTGGTAAATTTCTACTAAGCTATCTTCAGGTTTGTTTTTGTTTTTTTTGTTTTTTTTTGTAAATCTATCTTCCAGAGGCCTGAAGCTGATATTGATGCCTTTGTGGGTGTTCTCATTGCTCTCCTGAAAGGCTGGAGGTCCCAGCTCTGCCATGCCTTGGGCATTAATTTTGGATGGAGATTGACACCTCTTCCTTCATATCCTTCAGGAAGCCACACCATTTATGGTGTTGATAGTTATGATATTTTTTTAAATATTTCATTTTGTAGCAAGTTAATATGGTATGCTAGAGCTAACAAGACTTATTAACTTTACTATTTACCTTGCATCTAGAAGAAAGAGTAGTCAACATCTCAGTTACAGAGCCTCCTTGGAAACAGACTTTCTTACTTACCTTGTCCACATAAGAAGATATAGTGTGTAGGCTGAACCAGCTCACCAACTTGTGATCCTGTTTATTGTAACCTAAATAAATGAATCTGAGAGCCAAGGGCAGGCATGTCCTCGGCTCTTGTTTCTACTACATTCAATGCAAATATTTTGCCCCTGCCATTATTTTAATTCCAAATATTTTTTTCTGTTGTAATGACACTGACTATCCCTACCTGTCAATCATTTTTTCACTTTAGGAACAAACATGGGTTATGTAAGAATCAGTGGTGTTAGAGTGTAGGAATAATGAACTGTAGCTGTCAGCTGCTTTGGAACAAGAATTATAAAAATGCTGAGCACCTGAGAGAGTGACAGTGTGCAATTTTATTCTTCAAAATTTATGGCAGCATAGCATCCCTTGAATATTGTCATAGTTGAGACATTTGGTCAATATGGAGGAGCTGCTGTCTGAGAAACAGCTTATTCACTGCTTCTGCTGTCAAGCATTGCAGCTACCCCGTGCTAACACACCAGGTTGCTCTACTTCCCTTGGGTTACTCTAACCCTGAGAAGCTATTTGAAGCAGTCGTTCCTGCTTGCTGTTAGATCTTATTTTAAAATACCTTATGCTTGGTGAAGACTTTCTCAGGATTGGGCCATGGCCTGAGGTTCTTTCTACCCTCTTCTTCCCCCCCCCCACCCCCATGTCTTTTCATTGTTATAAATACTGTAGTGTGGTCTCAATTCTCTCCTTCCTATTCCACTGCCACAGCATCTATTCTCAGAGGTGCTTCTCCCAATAGACTTCATGTATGTGTAAATCTATCAGCATACGTGCTCTTGAAGGCTCTGCAATCCAAATCCAAATCATACCAAAGCAGTTTTGAGTATGACTACTTGTGTGCCCGACCTAGTCTCCAGCAAATGGTTGTGTCTGAATGTGAATGACTCAGCTAGGACATACTAGGCAGGACATTCCACAAGGTGACATACCAAAGAGTGTTTAGGATTTGACTTTTGCTAAATCAACAAGTAACTGCTTTAGAAATAATCTGGTTCATGCAGTGGTTAAGAAGACCAGCAACATACCAGGATCTATTTTCTGTCATTCTGCACTTGGATACATGACAGAATGTAATCCTCATAATATTTGAAAGAAAATAAATGGATACTATACTGTATACGAATGAACAATTCTAGAGGAAAAACATGTAAGTGCAGAATAATGAGGCAGAGTTTAAGGTACTGATTTCCACATGGAAGCGTGGGGAGCAAGGAGATGGAAATGGAAAAGATACATTGGTTGATACTAGAATTGTTTTAGCTCTCCAAGCAGATTTTTGTCCTGTGTATGTTTCTTTTATGTTGTTGCACTAAAAAAAAAATACAGACTGTAAGCTAAGAAATCCTGAAGAGGATAAAATAAGCACAAAACAGTTTTTAAAGATCGTCTTGTAAATTAGGAGATGTGCGCTCGCTCCTTTAGAAACTGGACACACACCATCAAGGTGAGCCGGCTTGGGGTTTATGCGCTCCTTTAGAAACTGGACACACACCATCAAGGTGAGCCGGCTTGGGATTTTAGGCAAGCAATGGAAGGAGGAGAGGTTCCGAACAGCTGTCAGGTGACCTCACTTATTGCATGAGTTGCTTTGAGAATTTACTTTGCTACAGTGGGGTCTTTTCATACACTAAGCTATGTGGGATTGTCAGTCAGGGTGACACCATCTCCAGCAAGTTATCAGCAAGCTACAAGATTGAGAATGGTCAGTAAAGCAGCAGAACAAGGAAAATAGAAACTCCGGCAACCTATTGAATTGCCGGTACATTCTTTCCTGACAACACTCTTCCTTCAGAAGTTGGATGCTGGGTGACCACATGAAGCAAGCTGAATGCTGCAACGGAAGATCTATGTTGCTCACAGAAATGTTTTGCTCTTTCTTGGCCAATTGTAGTCATCCTACACTGTGCATTCACAAGTCTCCAATGAAGCAAGTATTACCATGTAACAAATAACAGGATTGCAGCAGGTGCATCGGCCCCAAGAATAAGATGGACAGTAAGTTCATCTCTATTGGAACTGCAGTTTGGGTATGGACATTAATTTATGTATTCCTATTATGTCCATGTGTACAGAAAACTTTTTAGAAAGGTTTGCTTTTCAACAACCACAGAAGGAACTCTAATTGATGATAGAAAACTTCTATATTAATTGAAGCTAAGCAAGGCAGGGATTGGAGCTTGTGTGGTGATGGCAAGAATGTGTACAGCCAGACAGATGAGCATGTTGCGTGTGCTCGGTCACCTGTGCTCTTGGTCACAGCTCCACACACACTCAGATAAACTGCCAGCTCTCTCACTGACCACAGGTGACCACAGGTGAGTGGTGTATTGTGGTCCTAACATCAATGAGCTTAGGTTTTGTTTCATGTGTTTTACCCTAAAAGATATGGAAGACAATCGGAACAATACTTTCTCAGTTCTGTAAATCTCTCAACAGTTACAAAGCCATGTTAAGAAGAGCTGTGTTTGAGCTGGGGAGATAGCTCAGGCAGCAAAACCACTTGCTGCGAATGTTTGAGGAACTGAGGTAAATCCCCCATAGTCTACACGAAAGTGAGAAGATCTAATGCAGCCATTAATATCCTGGTTCTCTTACAAGGATATGAGAGTCAGACAGAGAAGAGAGTGATGGGGTGAGGTTATGCATTCTAAATGTTAATTAACCTGATCCCAGAAGCCTGCTTGCTGTACACCAAGTGAAGCTGTGTTATCTTTCTTGTTCTGATTGGTTAAATAAATGCTGAGGCCTAAGGTTGGGCAAAGACAGAGGTAGGTGGGACTAAGGTGTGTGGGCTTCTGAAGCAGAGAGGTTGACGGGAAAAAGAAGCCTCAATTACTCACCAAGCAGTTACAAATTTTTATTAGAGTCTATAGATGCCATTCTTGGGAATTTGAATTATCTTAGTTCTTTTTTATCATTGAGATTTGTATTATTTCATCATTTTATAGATAGCTAGAATAAAGTTCAATAAAAATCTCTGAAGGTATGTAGCATAATTCCCAGAAAGGCATGAACAAAAATCTACTCACCTTAGGTAAGAAGCCAACAACAAACCAAAGTAACAATATCCCTCACATCCAATTTGATGAGCCAATGAATTTATTGAGGTTACTGACAGGAGTGTGGATGAGGGGTTACTTATAGCAACTTGGATAACTAACTCAAAGGCAACTGCATCATCAAAACCCCACCCCAGCATTGGTGGGGACTCATAAAAACCAAAACCCTGGAACTCTCTGCATGACTTGTAATGAACTGGACAGAACACAGAGGCTCCTATCCTCAGCTCTCCTTACTGCTTACCTAACATTGGAGAAACTGGGACCTTGCCAATCATGTAAGTTTCAGGGACTTCCTAAAACTAATGAGTTGTCTTAAGGCGATTTCCCCCTGTGTGGAATGTCCCAACACAAAGGAAATTGTTGCACAACACTGTATTCCTTCCTCTTACATTTTTTGCCCATCTCTTCTTGGGTCTTGCAGGAGGGTGATAAAGATGCTTTTCTAAATGTAAGGTATTTGGCCACTATGCCAGAACAACAAGCACTTGTTCTTAAAATCCTTACAGGTGGCTATGTCTGGAATAAACCTTGAATTATTACAAAGAGGTTTCCCTCTGTGGCTGATATCAACCATGAACTCCTTCATACTAAGTGGACCTTAAACTCAATCTGAAAACAGTTGGTTGTTTCAGCTCATTCCACTATTGCACCTATGGTCATATCTTGCTTGGTATTTTGATGGTGTAGCACTGAAGGCTCACAGAGTAGGTCTGTGGATGACAATTAACCCTTAGATGCCTGCACAGAGCTTTACAAAAACTAGCCAGTGAGAAGGGGACTTCCAGCTCAGCCCCAGCCTCATTTCACGGTCTTTTTACCAGCATGCGCTTCATCCTCAGCAAAAAGACCTTTTCATCTTTTCTGGTATCTGGTAATAGATAACATGGCCTTATCATTTGTGTCCCTCTGGGACTTCATTGTGCAACAATTCATAGGGAAGCAAGCTACCTCTGGCACTGGAAATTTTAATTAATAGTCATATTGCTTTCCAGTGCATCTTTATGCATCCATGTATGATACTCTTTTAAAATTCTTTTGCTGGGGATAGAGAGATGGATCAGCCATTAGTAGCACTGGCTGTTGTAGGGAGTTAGTAAATATCTAGGGGTTTTTGATACAGTCTCTTAATTCGGGGCATGAAGATCAACTTGGCTGTGACCAATTAGCTTATTATCTTGTGGACTAAAAACAGGAAAGACTTAATGGACTAAAAAACAAGGTTGAAGCCAGGTGAAAACCAGGAAAGACTTAATGGACTGGAAACAAAGTATTTGGCCTGGCATTGTTTTCAGATGCTAAGTGGGCGGAGCCCAAATTAAGCTGAAACAGAGTTCCACCTACTTAAGGACAAGTGGATGGAGCCAAGGAGGGCCCTGATGCTAGAGAGGTTTGATGCTAGTGAGTCCTGATGGAGAAAGTGCTGGTGGACTGATGGCCAGATCTTCCTGAGGCAGAAAGAAGCTGGTGAGCAGAGAAAGCCTCAGCAAGACAGCAAAATGCCAAGGACTAAACCCTGTGGCTCAGCTTTTGCCTAGAGGGGTTTGACCTGTCCGAACAGTGGCCTAAACCAAACTGTGGTCAGCTTTAAAGACTGAGGCAGAGCGGCAGAGTTGCTGATATGAAGGAAATAAGTTGGCCCACAGAAGACTGAGGTCTCCCAGAGAGAAGAAAGCCTCAAGCCTTATTTAAGGGGAAACCGCCATAGCCAATTTACCCTGATGAACCTGCGTCTGAGATATTCCAGAAGAAAGACTGCTAAGTGCATTAAAGGGTCTACCCCAGAGACCGTGTTCCTGATGACTGAGGACCTTCCCAGAGACTGTATCCTTCTAAAAGGTTAGGAGAATAGTTGTAATAGTCATCAATATGTTTAGTGGTTAGGTTAAAGGGGTTGTTGGAATTTGTAGGATGAGTAGTTAAATGTTTATATTTTTATAAGCAAATATTGTTAATAAATAAATACATAATAATTTTAAAAGTTCGGTTACAGGCTGTTCTTCCAGGGGACCAGGGTTAAATTCCTATCACCCACATATGGCTCACAACCATCTGTAACTCCAGTCCCAGGGATGGGATACCCTCTTCTGGCTTTTGTGGACACTGCACACATGTGGCCTGGAGACATATACATATAAAATAAAAATTCAAAACTTAAATATTTTTACTGTTGATTTACTCTTTTTTAGATGTTTGTATAAATCAGAAAGGCACTCAAGGGTTATTAGCACTATATAAGAAACCCTTTTTGCAGAATGTAAGCAGGGTCTCTGAAGGTTTATCACCATCCACTCTAAGTGCTAGCTGGTCACAAGTGGCCAAGGTATAAAAGAAACTTTAACAAGGTTTAATTCTATGAAAAATCATATTACTTTTATCACTTAATTTGTCCAAAGAGTAATATTTGGGTAAGGTATCATACATGGACAACACTAACCCATGTAGGCTGTTATAATCTCTACACATTCTTGATCATCTAGCTTTTCCATCCTGTGCTGCTGCTATTTCCACAGAGCTTCTGTGCTTCTCTTCACCTCCAGTGGTATCAGCAGGACCAATGTGTTTCTCTGTCTTAGGCGTAGGCTCAAGGTCTGCCTGTTGTGACAGCCGATGAGGACATCTTGCTTGTTCTGATAGGTGCTAGGCCAGTACTACGGTCCTGGCCTTTCCAATGGCCACACTTGGCTTCTGAAAGGGCCCAAATCTGGGTGAACTATAACCCAGTATACTTTATATCACATACTCTGGAGGGATAATTTCTGTCTCCTAGGGCAGGATTAATATGTTCTTTTATATAGTACTGTCCAAGCTTTAAAGTCTTCCAAACGCTTATCAGAACAGTATCTGTCTTTCTTTTTCCCCCCAAGAACTCCAGTTCAACAAAAATCTTGCCACATCCCCTTGAGTGGCTCAAACAACACCTTCTGTCTGTTTTGTTGTTCTTTTACCACTTCCTGATTCTGTTTGTATTTTGCAAATCCAGTTTGCACATTGGTCTCTGTCATTTAGACTTGCCACGCTCCCCTTATGCCTTAAAGGCCACGTCCTGAGATGGGGCTCAGCAAAGCCACTCAACTCCCTAACACCCCAGGTCCCTGTTGAATCACAGCGATATCAGATCCAGTGAACGTGACACCTCACATGATATGTAATTCTCTCAGCGACTTCTCTCTGTCCTTCCTTTCTAGTCTTCCAGTCCCTGATATTCATGGTGACCAAGCTGGTCAAAACCAAGTGTCCCTCGTAGCTTCCATGAGCCAGTCTGTAAGTAACGTGTTTGTTTCCCTCATGTTGACATCTCAGATGGTGGAGATTTGTACCAAGGCGAGATGAGTGGTTCTAGTCTCTCCACTTCCACAGCCCTCAGGCTCACATCATCTTCCTCCAGCCCCACAGCCCTGTGGGGAAGGCTGCCACAGAAACTGTTGTTGCTTGCCTAAAAGCTTTTTTTTTCTCCTTAAGTATTTGAGAGACAGAACACTTCCTGATTATCGTGGTCTCTTCCATGAGGGCATTTTTAAGGTCTCCATTTGCATGCTGAACCATACACATGGTTCCTCTGTGTTGTAGGTCAGACCTTGGGGCATCTTTTATCAACTTTAACTTGCTCTGTGATCTGGTTCTTCCTATGATACCAACTTTTTGGATCTTGAGAAGGGCTCTTTAATTAGACCCTGGTTGTATTGTGCTCCCTTTACCTTGAGCCCCCATCCCAGCCCTTATAAGTGGCTCAATCTCATCTTTTCTTTCTTCCACTTCTCTTTCCAAATAAGGTTTCTAGGTTGGTTGGTTGGTTGGTTGGTTGGTTCATTTGGTTTGTTTTTTTTTTGTTGTTGTCAACTTGACAGAAACTTAGACGTATCTGGCAAGAGAGAACCGTACTTGAGAAAATATCTCCATCAGATTGTCTGCAGGCCAGTCTCTAGGGCATTTTCTTGGTAAATGATAACGTGGGAGGGTCCAGCTCATGGTGGACTGTGCCATTCCTGGGCAGGTTGTCCTAGGATATATAGGAAAGCACACTGAGCAAGCCATGGGTAGCAAGCTAGTGAACAGTGTTTCTTATGGCCTCACTTGGGTCCCCGCCTCCAGGCTCCTGCCTGAAGCTATTTTCACTTCCCTTCATGACGGACAACAAACTGTAAGCTTTAGTATACTCCTTCCTCCCCAAGTGTCTTCTGGCTACGGTGAGTTATCACAGAAATAGTAAAGTAATGACGACAAAGAGGCTAATGCAGAGGCTAGCAACCTCGTGTTCTTTTTCCATTGTGATTCCTCCCTTCAGCAAGTAAGTTCTTCAGGGGAGAGGACCTAATCCTAAGTGGTCATCACTAAACATATATACATACATACACCACTAATTGGTCTCCAAATGTGGTGTACACACACACACAGAGGGAGAGAGAGAGAGAGAGAGAGAGAGAGAGAGAGAGAGAGAAGGAGAGAGAGAGACTAAAATACAATAAAAAAGAAGAGATGTGGGACATGATAGGTACTGGAGGGAGGAGAAGAAATGGAAATTAAATAAATGCAATGTACTCATATACAAATTTCTCCAAGGCTGGGGTGTTGTAGTTGGAGAGAGAGGTGGGGTAAAGGGAGAGATAAAGAACTGGAAACAACCCAAATGTCCTTCAACTGCAGAATGAATAAAAAAATTAAAAATTAAAAAGAAAACTGTGGTACATTTATACAATGGAATACTACTCAGCTATAGAAACAAGGAAATCATGCAATTTGTAACCAAATGGATGGAACTAGAAAAGCTCTTTCTGAGTGAACTGACCAGACCCAGAAAGATACCCATGGTATGTACTCATTTATAAGTACATATTAACCATATAGTTCAAGATAACTATCCTACCTACAACCCACAGACCCAAACAGAGAGGAACCTAGCATAACTATCCAATGAAAAACTCCACCCAGCAGTGGGTCATGGACCCTGTTGCATGTTAGTGGAGCATATTACCCTAGATGGGTCACCAGTACAAGAGGAAAGCTCTTAGCCCTCATGTGACTAATGAAATGAGGGGTGTTGATACATCCCCTCAGTTGAGGGGAAGGAGACCATGGAGAAGGGGATGAGGGAGGGAGGGTGGGATCAGGAGGGGAGGAGAAAGGGGGCTGTGATTGAGATGTTACTTGAAAACATAAATTAAAAAAAAAAAAGAATGTAAGTTCTTTCTGAGAAGACAGGGAGCCTAGGTTGAATGAGGTTCCACCCACAGAGGGAACTATACAACTTACACTACTGCATGGTCGTGTCTCATACATGTTACTTTCATGGATTACAGTCCATGCTGTAGTCAGTCTCCTTTGTGAGGAGCATCCCCCCACTTACGACCTGGACCCCAGTCATCCAGGAAGCATATGATCCCATGTCAAGCACAGTCATCATGGTCTTCCCCATGGACACTCCCATCACCACACAGATTAGCCACTGTTGCACTCACAGTATCCACTTCAAAGGTGACTCGGCCACTCCTCCACAATCCATCTTTGGTATGTTTGTCCTTGTCAAGCCACCATTTGTGCTGGGCGGCACTATTCATGAGGAGCGATAAACAAATATCTATTCACCACAGAGAGAAAACCAACAACAGTCACAGTAACAATACTGTCTAAGTCCAGGTTGGTGAACTAACTAGCTTGCTGGGGTTATTTACAGGAGTAGACATGGCTCAAAGACAGATGTATCTCTGAAAAATCTAACCCAAGATGGGTAACGACAGAACCTGGAGCTCCATGCGTGTCTTACAAGCATCTAAATCCTCAGCTTCTTTTCCTTATCTATCTTTGTGGCATATACAGCTTTGGAGAATGAGGAACCTTGTGAATCTGGTTAAGTTTCAGGGACTCCTTGAAACTTGTCAGTTGTTTTTTACTGACTCTTAAAGAGACACTCTTTAGAATTTCTTGAATCTTAGTGACCTCCCCTCCAGGATAGAATGTTTAAATTAGCCTCAGTTCAGAGGGAATTGTGATACAACAAAGGATTACAGCAATATGTCAACTATCTCACAGATTTTATGTTACAAAGCTATAATCTGATACCATGCCAATTTCTTCCTCAAACCCTTATTCATAGTTCATCAAATTGAACAGCTGGCATAATGAAAAAGAAAGGCTTTGTAAGGTGACTTTTAGGGCAGTCTTTCAAAACATTGACGGTAACTTACAAATAAATATAATGACAATTCACAGGGGAAGAAAACGGGGTTGTATTCCAAAAGCATTCATTGGCAATGTTAACAGGGCTGAATGGATGGCACTCCTGAGAACCAGCTGTATGAGTATAGTAAGAAGATTCTTTAAAGTCAAGTCTACTGAAAACATAAGGCAAAAAGTAAGATTTGAATGAGAGGCAAATTTGAACAGCAGGCAAAGATCTGCATGTGGCCAGAGAAACCAGGTTTCTTGAGTAGAATCTATTCCCATTAGTTTTAGCAGATGTAAAACTTCAGTTCACATTACACTAAAAAGCTCCTCACTGTATCAGTTTTCTAAGTTAATTCTAAACTTCTTCAACTATTGTTGTGCTAATATTTCACTATTTTTGAAAAAAAAATGTCTTTCAGTAAATAACAGCTCCATAAATTGTACAAAACTGACAGAATTACAAATGATTTTTGTCTAAAGATATGAAATGGTTTACTTCAGGGAAAGAGACAATTCATTTATTTTCTCCCCAATCTAAACCCTTTTTTCATCTACTTCTAAATTCATATCCATAATACCATATGCCTAAATGTTTGGTGTTTTAAATTTTCCTTCAAATCGGTTGAAACATAGTATTAACTCTTTCATTAATTGATGAATTAATTAGTTGGTTAACTTCTGACAAATGTTCATTTATAGTTGAGATTCATATTTTCTTTTATGTTTTCCTATCTTTTGATAGGATCTAGATATAATGACTCCATTCCCACACATGACAAAGATTCCTTCCTTAGTCAAACATGAACCTTCTCCTAGACCTAGCTGTGTACTTTCAGACAGTATCTGCTTTGGAAAAGAGCCCTGCTCGGTGAGTTCAGCAGGAACCCGCAGCTCTGGTATCTGATCAACTTTCACATCTGTGCTCCATGTCCTCCATCCTCCACAAAAATACTTGGTCATCTGACCCTTCTTCCTCGAGAACCCTGTTAGGTCAGTTTTACCAGAACCTTCTTGACTCCCAAGGCTTCTCTTGGTGACCTCCTACCCACTTGACCAGCCCTATAAATTCTCATGTGTCTATGCCACATTTAGAGTGCAGTCCAAGCTCAGAGGTTAAGAGCACTGGCTGTTCTTCCGAAGGACCCGGGTTCAAATCCCAGCACCCACATGGAAGTTCACAGCTGACTTGTAATTGCTGGATGTGGTGTTGCATGCCTTTAATCCCAGAAATTGGGAGGCAGAGGCAGCAAGGCCAGCCTGGTCTACACAGCAAGTCCAGGACAGTTACACAGAGAAATTCTGTCTCGAAAAACCAATAAAATAAAATAAATTAATTGCAGAGCGCAGCCCTGTCTCTCCCCATAGGACCCACTGCAGTCGCTACACCTGTTGGAATTGTCCTTAACAGTCTTCTTTTTCATTGAATAGTTTTTCTTTATAACACTGGCTAGTTTAATGTCAATTTATCACAAGCTAGCATCATTTTGGAAGAAGGAACCTTAGTTGAGGAAATGCCTCTACCAGATTGGCCTGTGAAAAAGCCTGTGGTACATTTTCTTGATTGATGATTGATGTAGAAAGGCCTAGATAACTGTGGATGGGATCACCCCAGGACTAGTGGTCAAGGGTTTTTTAAGAAAGCAGGCTGAACAAACTAGTAAGCTGCGCTCCTCTGTAGCCTCTACATCAGCACCTGTCTCCAGGTTCCTTCCCTGTTTGATTTCTTTCTTGACATTGCTTCTTGTGACGTGGAAGTGTAAACATAATAAACTCTTTCCTCCCCAAGCTGTTTTTTGGTCATGGTGTTTCATCACAGCAGAAGAAATTCTAACTAAGACATTTACTACACACCATCCACCTGACAAGCACCGTCCTTGCCTGTGTGAGATTCTGTACTACCATAGAACAGGATCCACATTCAGACATATCTTACTCCTTCATTGACTCTTGCATTTCCTCAATTCTTTCATAGCCACACAAAGTACCCTAAACTTCAGAGTTTATACTTCAGAGTTTACTAAACTCTAGATCTCACTGGAACTTTCAAGGAGTCAGCGGAGTAGAGGTCAGTGCCCCAGTTTAGCAGTGTGGAAGTGACTCAGGAAGTTCACGGAATCTGTCAGTACCACACAGAGGGTGGTGAAAGCAGTGCCTGCAGGCACATCTTCTGTTTCTGTTTCTTTTAGGAAGCTGTGTTGGTGGAGGAGAGCCTACAGCATCTAGAGCATCCAGTCATGACAGGTACAGGAAGTTACCTGCTGCAAGGTAAACTGCTTTCTCATTCAGAAGCCTGCAGAGCTCACCCTATGGTGCCCAAAACCAGAACACCAGGAGGTAGGTACTCTAAGATTTGTCAATAACCCCTAGGATGTAAGGCCATCTTCGCATTCTGAGAGTCTCCTAATGTTGTGAGGCCTCACAATAGAGCCCTTTCTCCCTTAACTCCTCCCCCTTCTCCCTAAGTCATCACGAAACTAACCCCTGCTAGGCAGCACTCAATATCTCATTGTGTGGCCCTTCTCCCTGGCAGAATTTAATTACCTGTAGTCACTGTAGATACAGTTTCTTCTCAAGTTTTCAATTTCCTTTTGGAAACAGTGTTTCCATAGCCTCAGCCCTGCCTCAAACGCCACATGCTGTGGAGAAAACTACAGCAATACTAGCTGCATTGTCTACACTCAAACTTGAACTTCAGCTCCAGGGGTGTGGGTGGGAGGGTGAGGTATGGTAAGGATTTGTTTACTAAACCTCATGCTTTCAGCCTGCTGGTCTGAACTTCCTTACTCTGTGGCTTCTTGTACCTTGTGTGCCCTGTGGTCAGCCCCCTTTGCCTCTTCTAAGACTATTCTCTTTTGGGAGGACAGAATATTTGTCCTCTGTGTCTTGTTCTGAATGGTGGTTTAATTTGTGTGTTAAGGACTCCGGTGACATGTTCCCTTCCCTCCCTGTGCATTTGAGGCCTTTAGAGATGACACAGTTAGATAATGGAACTGCCTCCTGAAATGTGGTCCAGGGGAAGTACAAGGGCAGCTTCAGCTTGAAACAAAACACCAGTGAAACCTGGAATTCATCTAGTTTGTTCCCCTTTTACTCAGAAGAAAAAAAAAAAAAAAAGCCTACAAGGAACAAAATAAATGTAGCCCTTCAGGCTCTCCCTTCCTTTAAAACAGTAGAGACCACACTGCCAGGACACCCTCTGTTTTAAATGTGTCTGATTGGTGCTGTTTCTACTGTTGCCGTGAGCTCAAGATAAAACCTAATGAGAATAAAAACACGGAAACTGAACAGCTGATGTAAGAGGAGAGTGTGTTCTTCATTCCCTTTACTTAGCTGAAGGTCTCCTTCCTGTTAGTTTCATTTAGCAGGTCAGCACCCCACAGACTGATGGGGACTTAGGCGTGGGACAATATCTATGTCACTGTCTTGAAGCTGTCAATGGAGATTACCAAGGTCCTGTCCTTTCTTGAAGGAACCCTAGATTGAAGAAGGCTGGGCAATGGAAATTTTTATCACTGACCTGTTACAGTAACTTAAGCACCCCTGGCTTGAAATGCATCAGAGTCCTGGGAAGAAAATGAATTTACTAAACCAATTATTCACAGATGAAAAGGCCTATCAGTCCTGCTCACAGGAGTGACCAGCACCTTGTGGGCTTCTCCTTAATTCCTACTGGCCAGTGACCCTCTGAAAATTCAGCTGTGACTCTTAGCCAAAAAGGAAGCTTTCCGTTGTACTGCTTGGTTTTCTCAAGGCCCAGGGCACTAGAAATAAGATATGTGATAGATTTTTAACAGAAAATAAAAATCAAAACATATAAGAAACTACCTATTTTATTAGTGGCTAAAATATATCTACAAAACCATTTAGCAACATCAAAACATTCACTGCCTTTTACAGCTTTCAATTTTAATTAGCCTGATTTTGGAACATCATGAAACATAGCAGGGGCTCTTTTATTCTAGGAATGCACATTTATCTTTTCCCTCAATATTTGTAAGATAGACAGAAAATCTGTAGACAATCGATTCCAAGCTGAGGAGCTATAAACCCCTTTGAGATTTTCTCAAGAAAGAGATGTTTCTTTACTCACTGCCTGTCCACCATAACAGGCTGAAAGTGGGATCAATAAACTCATTTGAAGATAAATGAAGATTGAAGTTGTATTCCAGGACAACTCTCCCAGAAACTGGAGTGTGTGCTTTGAACATTCCTGACTCCTTCCTCAGATTGTCTCTGGTTTGGTCTCTACATGAGTCACACTAAGCAGTGTGGTGATACATGTTTCTAAATGTTCTCTATTGCTGTCCTATACATCTCCCCAATTCCACCCAAGTACCCATCATTCTATCAGCCAGAGGGCTTTTTAACAAACCTCAAAGGTCATTTATACCATTTTGAGTCATTACATCAGTGTCTTCTGTTACAAGTCCATGTGCTTTAGCCTAAATAATAATAGACAAATTAATAGATCTGTTATTACAGAGACAGACAATAATCTGAAATTATATGTACTATCTCATTTAATCCTCAAGATCACTCTATAAAACCATCCTTTGATTAATTGGCAAATTTCAATTTAGGAATGCAATTAACTTACATAATAATGTATGACATCAGAGCCCAAGTTCTGAATTAACTGTATTAATGTGACATTTAAATGGCCAGTGTAGTAAGCTTCTGAGTTGGTAAAGAATGTTCAAGGAACTTCCTCTCAGGGAAGACTTGAGTTCTACCTGAACACCTATGTGACCAAACATCATCACTCAAGTAGGAACGGCAGCTCCATCAGAGGATTAAGTGGTACTTCTCCTATCTCTTCTAACACAAAAATTTTGTCCGAGGAAGAAAGTACAGAAGCATACAGCCTGGATGAGAGAAAGGAAATAAGGTTTGGAGTACAGTGGAGTGTGCGGAGTCTCCTCTCCATTTTGCTGTAGCAGAGTCCTTGCTGCAGCCAATGCTTCTCTGTTTGTAGAAAGACAGAGCAGGGGCCTATGACCTCACATCACATTAAAAGAGAAAACAGAACGCTTACCAAATGCAGAGAAAAGTCTTTCAAGTGAAAACTGTTAACTAAAGGATAAATGAAAGGAAATGACACTTCGCTGAGCCTTAGAATCCATTGACACCCAGCACTCTTCATGGTAATGAGCTAGTTTTCAGAGTTAAAAACAAACAAAACATGAAACTCATAGGAGGAAATTGGGATTTGTGCATTCGCTGCACATCTGCTTTTCTTTCTCCTCTCCTCACCTCGACTCTCCTCTATTTTCCTTTTCTTTTTTCTTTTTCTTTCTTTCTTTCTTTCCTTTTTTTTTTTTTGAGGTAGAATATAAAATGTTAAGTTCCTTGAAGCCACTGGTGGGCTATGTTGACAGCGTTGGCCCTCCACAGCAATCCTCATGTCATTTCACTCCCTTCCAGTGGATAGGGAGCAAAAGTCAAGAAGTCCTCCATACCCAGGCGGAAACTCCCTCTGCTGTTCAGCTTGGCACCTGCTAGAAAAACTCACTAAGTGAAACTCAGATCCCTGATCATTCTCAGACACTTGCTAACCCTCAACCCTTTTCTAGCAGGAGTTGCCTCTAAGGAGAACACGGAAAACATGTTACATCACACATGGAAACCCTACTGGCTGTCCCAAGAGTCCATTTTTAAACTAAGCCCAGACTCATAGAGCTGTCAGCCTGACCAGTGTCACAAGGTCCTCCACCTGCCATTGTTTAGTTTTCTTCAGGAGCTTTGGGGCCACCCCCAGTCTGCAATCTTCAAAGTTAACCAAAGCGTAGATATATAGATGGCCTCAGGAAGACACCTACTAAAACACAGTCTGCTCATGTGGCTGTTGGCCTATAGGTCTCAGTGGCCAGAGGATCAGGGTGACTTCAGCCACCCCAAATATCTTTTCCCTTGGGCTGTTCACCAGAATTTGGAGAGCCCAGCCAGCCTTGCTAAGTGGGCAGTAAAGGAGTACGGAAAACTGCCAGACAACTTAACACTCCAGCAGGTCTGGTTTTCTGTTTCTCACTTATCTCTGCTCTTCATGGACGAGTGGGCCTCCCTCTTCCCAGGTTCCACAATTTCAGTCAGCTATGGTCAACTGCCACCCTAAACTACTAAATGGAAACTTCCAGAAATGAGCAATTCTCGAATTTTTAAATAATTGTTAATAATATAGTATCACACTTGATCTGTTTACTATTATAGCTAATCTCTCACTGTTCCGTATGTATAGATTAAATTTTGTTATAGCTATGTTTATGTATATGTATATGTTTATGTAGCAAGAATTCTTAGAATTTAGACTTGGGGACTATCTGCAAGTGAAGGCATACACTCAGGGTCCCAGATGTGACCTCTGTAGGTAAGAGGGACAACTCTACAAAGAAAAGTCAGACAGACATACACTGCAGCTGTGAGCATTGTCTTCTTATCCTCAGTGGCACATAGCAGGTAAGAGCCCCAGTAACTGGCTCCCTGTCAATGAACCTGGATCCTCTGCCTTCTCTTTTCTCTAAGTTGCACTCTGCCTATAGAGTGTGGTTTGTCGCTCAGCGGGGAGTTTTCTTAACAACTTCCACCAGTGCCGTTGCATTTCTCTAAGTCCCAGCACCCCTCTTTTAAATGGCATCTGTGTCTGGGAGAGTTTGATGGATTCCTGAAATCCTCCGATGTGGCTGGCTAGTCTGAGAAGGAACCCTTGCTGCTTCCACTTCTATTGCAATGTTGATGGAATCCAGAAAAGAAGGCGGCATCTTCTGCCTCTGTAGAAGAGGTTGCACACAAAGCTTTGCACCAGGGTACTCTGGTGACCACGCTCTTCTTCTGTACCTCCAGCTGCTAATTACAGACTCTGACTCACCATCTCTCTGTGAAGCATAAAGGTCTTTCTTCCTTTGATCACTGCTTCCCCAAGTTTTATGTGTGCCTCTTCCCTCGGAGCTTATTACATTCCCTCAACAGGGCATGGCGTTTATTAAACTGAGGATATTGTGTGATTTAGAAAACACATTCTATTTCAGGTCCTGAAGAACAAAGAACAATAGGCTTCTTTGATTTTTATTTCTACTCCTACCATAGGAGCCTGGATGAAGTTCATTCATGCAGTGTGAGTCTGGAGCAAAGTCACTCCGTCATTGCTGATATCTATAGGTCATGCTAGAGGACAAGTCCTTTCCCCACAAGGTAAAACAGACCCGGTGCTGGCTTCAGCTCATATATCAGGACATTATTTTTGACCCCTGGAAAATAGGAATGTCTGACACAACACCTTTTCCAATATTCCACCCAGCTCAAAAATATTGTCTTCTGTTCAACAATTGTGCATATTCTTCCATGTAGAAGACACAGGGACAACCAATGAAAGGAAAAGTGGTGAAAGTCACAGGAGCATGACAAAAAGGAAAAGATTGAGCGGAAAGTCACAACTGATAAATGAACTAAAGGTAAAATGATCAGACTGTCTTCCTGGTCCTTTGGGCCACAAGATTAAACACAAAGGACAGGTGGGATCACTGGCCTACCTGAAGGAGCACAGGGGCACCTGGAGCTTAAGAGAGTCAAGGAAGTTCTTAGCAACAGGGAGCATTTGATGGTGCCCTTCAAAGATGCATTCAGTTCAGACAGGCATACTGAAGATGGGTAGAGCACAGCAGAAGGACATTTATTGAATTCATTGTCATAGATCTGCTTATCTGACTCAGTAAGTAACATTTCAGAAATGCGTATTCACATAGAGATGCTCAGAAGGAAGAGAGAGAGAAAGCATAAGGAAGGAGCAGTGATAAAGAATGGCTGGTAAAGTTGGCAAGCTAAAGTATGAAGTTCAAGGCCAAGCTTGGAATAATCACCATGAAAAATTCAACTGAAGAATAGCTACTGAACTCCAGAGCAAAACTGCACAAATTACAAATACACAGCAGATAAATACCATTACTCATGTCATTGCTGTTAAACTGTGGATCTAATATTTCTAAAATTTATTTTAAATTAACACTCTAGTTACAAAAATAGTGTATAAATTCATTGTTCAAAGATTCGCCCCTGTGGTTAATAATGTGACATATCATCACATCTGTCACTATCACTGATTAAATATAACAATGTTGCAACAAATTTTACCTCTTGTTTGAGGTATATTATTGTATCTTTGAAAATAAAGGCATTCATTAAAAAAAAAAAAAGTCAAAGCCAAATGCATTCGATCTGCAAGGTGGCCAACATGTCATGAGACCTTTGTCGAGGTGTCTCAATCTGAAAACACAAAGGGCTGAGCCAGATGACTTCAAAGACACCTGCCAGTTCTAATTGATCAAGTTACATCTGCAAACAGTGGAGAGGAATGATTGACCAATCACGTATAATTCTGGATGTATGACATAGATTGGACGTTATGATAGAAGGTTTCTATGAACTCCAAATTACTAATTATTCCTTCTTTGGGTTTTATTTTTATTTTTGTTTTTGTTTTTCAGCAGTAAGTTCTTGTAATGGCTTCCATTATTTCATATCCCCAAATCCCAGTACTTCTCTTGATGTCTGTGAAAAAAACCGGGAGACCTTGACAGACTCCTGCAATTCATAGAGATGACTGGCTATTCTGAGGAGTGAAATTCTGTTGCACACAGAGAATTCATCTACAAAAACACCAGACATGAGTGTGGCTTGGCCGTCAGCTTTGCTGTGAAAAGCCATCTTGCTTTTATAGATTGGTGTCTAAAACTTCAAAAATGAAAACGCAATAACTCTGTTCTCAACTGTGAGAATTTCCGTTTTATGAAATAGGAAGAGGGACTCAGGAAGGAATCCGCATCCCATTGAGAGCTGTGAACTATTTTCTGTGGAGCAAAGGACTGTGGGATTTGTAGTGCTCTCTGCCGTGTCTGTACTCAGCGGTCCATCTGGACGCGGTTACTGAGGTCTCCTCCTCTGTCTGATCTCCAGATTCGTATTCCTCATCTACGGCATAGAACAGGGGCTTGGGACGGATGACATCCATCCCGTGCCATCCAGCGTGTTCCTCCCAGTTGGTGTTGCTTCGGTAGCTGAAGCTAAGTGCCTTCTCTCCTCTGTGTAGCCTCTTCATTGGGATCGTTGCCTGTGTCCGCTGCCTTTCCTGAAGGGACCCTGCTCGCGAGTGTGCACTGAACATCAAGGGCCGGAATCCTGGATCGATACCATCATCATCTAAGAAGACATCATGACAAGAATGGAAAGAACGCTTGAAATCACAGTTAAGACTTCATGCCCGGATGGCAAGAATGCTCTAGGCTGCCCCTCCTGCTTTCAATTTAAGTCATTTCCCTTTCAACATCAGAGCCCCAGAGGACTGGGAGAGCAGAGCCATATGCGTGGTGTTACAAGTAAGTGCGGATTCATGGAAACCTCTGCATTTGGCCAGTCTTCCCTAGATGAGTAGCAGAGTGTCTTTTCACAGTTATGGATTAATAACAGCATAAAGGACTTACTATAGGTTTGTCTTCTAAAAGGTAAATGCTAAAGGTTCCTTCAAAGTGGTTGGTTTTTACCCTGTTTCTGTTTTCTTGAGACAAGGCCTCATCCTGTCAGGTAGGATGGCCTTGGACTTTGAGTGATCCTGTTGCGTTAGCTTCCTAAGTGAGATAGTT
The DNA here is from genome assembly GCA_907164525.1 of Lophiomys imhausi. NCBI lineage: Eukaryota > Metazoa > Chordata > Mammalia > Rodentia > Muridae > Lophiomys > Lophiomys imhausi. Next base: position 1,754,541 of record CAJQZJ010032438.1, read on the forward strand.
TACAGGTGCGAGCCACGTGCCTGGCTCTCGTTTCCATGTTTAATCGGTAGCCGCCTAACAGCTATGCATCCGAGTTTCACGGCTTAGAAGTTGGAAATGTAATGTTGGAGAAACAGTGATGGGAGGGGCAGGCAGTCCAAAAGATTCTAGGCCATGGCAGATGCTGCCTGTTAACGGACAGATGATGAACAGACTGCGGTGGTCCATGGTGCCTCAGTGACACTGAGAGCACAAGCATGCCCACGTGGCGGAATGACTGCGTGCCTGCCCCTGTGATAATCACCTTGCATATGTTATGCCCTTGAGATGGGTACACCTACGGTTCTCACATCGTATGGAAAGTGACTGAAGTTGTTCAAGTTGAGGTGACTTTCTTGGTTTTTTTTTTTTCTATGTTTATTTATTACTTCAAGTTACATCTCCATCACAGTGCCCTCTTTCCACCCCTCCCAGTCCCGCTCTCCACCCCTCCCCCACTCCCTTCCATCCCACTCCTCCAGTGTGGAGTGTCCCTACATATCAGCCCCTCTCAGTTCAGCAGTCATATGAGGGCCAAGAGCCTCCTCATACACTGGGGTCCTACATGGCAGCACCACTAGGGCACAGTGTCTCATTGACAGGAAACAAAGTCTATGTTCATGTTCCCTTTGCTGTGTTGGTTGTAGGATAGTTATCCTGTACTAGATGGCTAAAATCCAGTTATAAGTAAATGCATGCCACGTGCATCTTTCTGAGTCTGGGTTAGCTCACTCAGGATGAGCTTTTCTAGTTCCATCCATTTGGCTGCAAATTACATGAATTCCTTGTTTCTGATAGCTGAGTAGTATTCCATTGTGTACATGTACCACAGTTTTTTTTTTTTAAATCCATTCTTCAGTTGAAAGACATCTGGGTTGTTTATAGTTTCTAGCTATTACAAATAAGGCTGCTATGAACATAGATGAGGAAAGATGACTTTCAATATGATATAGCTGGTACAAATCGATTGGAGCCATTCCTCAGGAGATATACAAAAAATTCACACATGATCCCTTCTGTCATATTAAATGGCACAGCATTTGCAAATAACCTATGCATATTTTACAGATTAATTTAAATAGCCTCTAAATTAGCTATAATAATAAACACATTCTAAATTCTATGCAAATAGTTGTTGTATTATGTTTTGGGGGGAAGAGAGTAAGAAAAAAAAATCTACTTAGATGCAGAAGACCACTGTACATATGGCATGAATATTGCTAACCCCCAGGTATCCATGTGATGTCCTACTCTGAGTTAATTTTCAAATTTTTATCCGTTCCTGAAACTCATTGCCTCTTCGTCCACTTTAACAAAGGAGTATTTTTCACAAGTGTCATTTATTGTTTCCTCAAAGTTTTAGACTCATGATTTTATCTTTCCCTTAGAATAGAAAATATTCCCAGAATTTCAATATTTTCAGGTATTTATTTGTAAAGCTGAAAATTCTGTTCTTTCTCCCACTCTATTCTCTCCTAAAAAAGCAAAAGCAAAAGTTAAAATAGCACACACAAAATTAACACTGAGGGCTCCCAGGGGTCGTCTGTACTTGACAAAACTGCCTGTATGTTACTAGTCACAGGAAAATCTTAGACACAGAAAAACCTGTTCAGAATGCTTTCCCAAAATGCAGCCAAATCACCATAGGCAGGGAGCTCGGAGACTGAAACAGGAGGTAAAGATGGTAACATAATCTATTGCTCCTGTTTTTCACAATCCCCCTTTGATTTGTGCTCTGAGTGGAGCTTGGATCTCAATTCCTCCAGATCCTTTGGCATTTGGGAGACTCTCTGAGGTGTGGACACTTCTGTCCACAGATCCTGTCCCTGGGCTCACTCTAGCCAACTCTTGCTGATAGGAACTCCCTGTCAGTGAACACGGGGTAGCCAGTCTCTCTCCCTCCTCCTAGGTTAATGTCAAGTGAAGCCCAGGCATTTAGAAGAGGCTTCACTTGCAAAGCTAAGCTCAAGGTAAGTGACTAAGTTCTGCCCAAAATATGAAAGAACTTTCTGCAAAGTAGAAGGTGGAAGGAGGAAGGACAAGGACTGCGCTTGGTCCTCTTTCATATGTCTGCCTGTAGGTGAGCACCCAGACCCAGCAGTCCAGGGAAGAAAAGTGGCAGCCTGTCAAGCAATATGTGAGTGTCTTGACCTTCCAAGACACTTCCAGTCAAGCTCTCATCTTGGTAAGTTTAACTACCCAGGCTAAAGGAGAAACAGGGAAAGTGTATCAGCTTTGGGCAGGGTGGAGGAAAACCCACAGGGGATTAGCCACTTGATACAATAGGACTGTTTAGTGACTCAGACTCAGAGAGCAATACTTCCATATCTCTGCATTAAATATATTTATAAATATATATTAACATATATTATATTTTAAATATATATTAAAAAGGTATGGAGGTTATATATAATGTATATATATATACATATTTTAAACATCTCTAAGAGCATTCATGCTTCTGTGTAACCTTCACCACCATCAATTCCTCAATCTCTCAAAATATTTTTGGATACTTTCTAATTCCAAGAGTTTAAAGCTGCCGCACACATGCAAGGGATGTTAAGGTGAGGATCCCCATAATTGTAGTACAAAATTAACCCCAAAGACAAAGGAACCACCAAGAAATTCACAATCCGTCAGGGGCATTCAGACCCTGGTGGGCCTGGATAGAGCCAGGAAGAAAAGTGGTTGGCCAGAGACTACTTGGTTGAGAAACCATGCCACCCAAGGTCTCCTAAGTAGAATATCTCTCTTCTCCTGGTACTTGGGAGAAGGTGCTCTCAAATGATCAAACTCTTAGGCACACATTGAGAATCTCTCCATTTCATCTTGATTGCTACCATAATCTTTTTTTAGCCTATTTTTTGTTAATTGTTGTTGCATACACACACACACACACACACACACACACACACACACATATACCCTCTTCAGTCTGTTTAATCTTACCTATATGTATATATTTTCAAGGCTGACCATTTGGTATGGATAACTAATCGGTGTGCTGTTCCCTAGTATGCCTGCTGGTCTCATCCTTGTTCAGGTCATGGCTAGGCAGTTGTGTTGGTGAGACACCATAAGGGAGACTTCATGAGTGTGTCTTCTGATGTGTACATAATCTTTTAAAATTTGTTAACAGTGACTGGTAAGTTAAATTTAATTACCTTCTTTTCTCATAGAAAATTTCTAGTTCAACCACTTTCACCTGGATGAAATTTAGAACCAACTAGACACAGTAGAAAGAAAAAAAGTATCTCACAGAGATTAAGATCTTACTCCAACTATAGATTAATTCATGAGAAGTTGACATTTTGGAGAGTCCTTGTCCTTCCTAGGACCATGAGTGTCCCTCAGTAGTAACACCCACGGCTAGTGTTTTCTGCATGCCTCATTGTCTACCAGCCTGTCCTAACAGCCTTCTGGTCCCTTCTTACATATGTACCCTGTATCTTAGTGGCCAGCTTAATTTCCAGGCAAGGGTTATCATGATGAAAGGCACCAATATTATTCCTTCACAGAGGCAACAACAGCGGTAGATATAGATATTTCTTTCTTTCTTCTGTATGCTCTTGCTGTCATTTGTTCCCACAATAAACTTCTGTTGAGACTGAATTATTCAATGTAATAAAGCTGGAAGGTATTTAGAGGACATGTTCTCAGCTGGTTTCTGCTTTCTAAAGCCTGCTGTTATTGCAGAGAACAGGCCCCTGCCTTGTCTTCCCACCCATGTACCTGTTCACCTTTTCTCAGACTACTACTGTGTGAAGTCCTCAGTTTTGCATGACATGTCTCGAAAACCTCACTTGACATGAACAGTCGATCCTGAACTTCTCTGCCTTTAGAACCATGAGTGAAATAAATATCTCTCCTTTATAAATGGCCTGGTCTTTAGTTCTATGGCAGAAAAAAAAAAAAAACAGGCTAAGGAAGTTATGCATAAAATTTCCATGGATCGCCGGGCGGTGGTGGCGCACGCCTTTAATCCCAGCACTTGGGAGGCAGAGGCAGGCGGATCTTTGCGAGTTCGAGGCCAGCCTGGTCTACAAAGCGAGTCCAGGACAGCCAGAGCTGTTAAACAGAGAAACCCTGTCTCGAAAAACCAAAAAAAAAAAAAAAAAATTTCCATGGATTGATGTCTTTTACTGAAAATATAAGTGAGACATTATTTGTGGAAGGAGCCTATTAAAGGGTTAGTAGGGTCAACTAAAACTCACGGATTCATTGAGGTTGTGGTGGCCTTCAGAAGATCAAGTCAGTCATCAGTCTAATGTAGAGTGGGGATCGGTTTATGAGGCCCACCATGATCCCCACCTCAACTGAAGAGCTAGCTGTGCACAGTTGATGGCTTCTGGGGTGAGGGGGGGGTCAGGTTTCTTTAAGATGTGGCTCCAGTTAGGTCAAGCACATTCCACTGGATGGACCCACACCCAGGTATATATGGGCAGCACAAATTGGAGTTGTTTAATTACTTTTTAAAAGGGCATGAAGTTAGGGAATAGATGGTGGTATGAGGCAGGGGATCTGTAAGAAGTTATGGGAAGGAGAGGGGGAAATATTATCAAAATACATGTGAAATTTATAAAGAGGTAATAAAATACTGTAACAAGATAAACGTTAGAGTCCATTCATCAATTAAATCTGACGAATACATAAATACATTTCCAAATGCTAAACAATTCCTACCTTTGGAATAAAGCACACTTCGAAAAGCTTAGTATTTAGATTGATCTTTGGCTGTTTGCTGTAATGTTTATTTACAGTTGCACATCCCTGACCCCGGAACCTGCTCTGCTGTCACCCCTGTGTGAGAATCCTGCCGAACTGATGGCCATTCCAGAAGATTCCAGAAGATAGCTGTCGCACTCTCCTGTTTCCTAGTCACTTAAATGACAAGATTGATCTTAAGTTATTAGAATAAGAAAGGTATTTTAAAACCAATCTGTTTCATATCACATGTTTGGGCCTCTCTCCTGAATTTCCTTTACTTTTGTTTGTGAAACTCCTGCATAATATCAAATGATACTAATTACTAGAGTGTCATCAGGAACAGACAAGATTAATGAAACAAAATTACTAGTCCACAGCCTTCTTCAGAAGGAAGGAATTTAGAACAAATTTCGAATTTCATTCTACAGTAGAAGTTGGTGTCAGGAAGGAAACACAGCCATAACAAGCAACCTTAAGGGTATATCTGATTTATTCCTTATACAAAGAAAAGGCTCAAGATGGTTTGAAATGTAAATAAACTATGAATCATTCTATGTAATTGACAAATGTTTTATTATTAAAAATGAGAAATAAATTCCTGTCTGTGGGGATGAGAAGTCTATCTTCTCTATGACACTGTCAAATGAACTAGAAAATTGGGGGGGCAGGACAAAACAATCACTGATATTTGATTTTGTGCACGGGATGGCACTGTGTTTACATGGTTCTTTGTACAGGACACTGGCTCTGTGAAGGTCAGGGTAGCGCAGAGGGACTGCAGAAGGGTGCTAACTAAAATGTCTACAGTGATTCATTCCAGTCTGTTACTTCCCTTCATTAAGCTTTACTCCAGTGAAGGATTTGGGTTTTACATGAAGCCTGCTTAACAAGAGAAACAGAACAAAACAAAAAACTCTTATTTCAAAGAATAATTAATTGCCCTTAAAAATAATTTTTAAGGTCCTATAACTGTAGTTTATTGAATACCCAAAATGATTTTTAAGGTTTAAATAATTATAAAATAAGTAGTGTGGCATGTGATTATACTCTATATCACCCATTTCTAATAGAAATCATTTTAATGCCGATTTAGAAACAGGAAATTGGCTTTTAATAGAATAATGAGCATTTTCAATGCCTAGTAATCTCACTTGTGTGTTAGATGGGAAACCATTAAATCACTAAATCACATCAATAAAAGTTAACATTCTATTTCAATTGCACTCCACTGTTACAACTTCCCTGAACTGAGCCATATATATATATGTATGTATGTATATATGTATATATGTATGTATATATATGTATATATGTATGTAT
>CAJQZJ010032438.1:1760598-1775480 GCA_907164525.1 Lophiomys imhausi
TATGTATATATGTATGTATATATGTGTATATATGTATGTATATATGTTTAAGACACCACTGAAGAGATCCTGACAGTGAAGGTCATGTGACTACTAATCATGCTTACCATCCACATGATTGGGAAAATTAAAAGAGGATAATAATACATGACAAAATTATAATAAATCCAAGTTTCTGTGCCCATAAATAAATTCTGAAGTTTACTTATAAAGGATGCCATCATTTTGTTCTCATTCAAGTATCTACATAATAGTCTTGGTTGTTCCTAACCCCGCACAGGAGGAAACACAGCAACCAAGCGTGGGTTACCTGAGGATTCAGCAGCCCTTGCCTCTCTCCTCGCTGCTGCCTGGGGATCGCTGTAGGGGAAGGAGAGGTAGCGAAAGTTCTTGGTGCCTGCCTGTGGGTAACAAAAAGAAACAAAAGAAGAATAAGAAACTACTGCAGGTTCAATCCGCACATAGACAACAAAGGGAAGTGGCAGCCCTGTGCTGGAAAGTTGGCTGCGGTTACCAACATTTAATTACTTTTGTCTAAAGGAAGCAAAACACTTCCCACCTCAATACACGTATATGCTCCCCACCCCCCTATTGAAAAGACCCTAGTCAGCCTTCCAAAGTCATTTTCACAACCCCACACACGACCAACATCAGGGTCTGTTCTAGGTCCAGTGACCATCTAGGAGTCGCTATATGATAAGCGTGATTCAGCCTCAGCTAGTAGGACATAAGCTCGCTGCTGATGTGAAGAGGTGGCTAGGGACCCTATGCAAAGTCAAGTCCTTCTAGACAAGGTCCTGAGAGGCCTGGAAGTTTTGGTCTGAGGAGGAGGCCTGAAATGTCGAGCACTTGCCCACCGTGGATTCTGGGCATAGACTTGGCTCAGGGACCACTTGAAGTCATTGATATGCCTTGAAAGTATCTCATCACCATACTTCATTCACAGATATCTGAGGGCCAGGGCCCTGATCGGGGGTGAGGGGTAGGGTGTGGGGAGGTGGGAGGGTAGCTGATGGAAGGGGTGAGGGGTGGAGGGGGCTGGGGGAAGCCTGCTTTAGTATGTTGCCCTCTATGGCTTTTGCATCTCCCTGGAAGCAAGTGAGAGTTGAGTAAGTAGTATCACTAGTGATTTGCCCTCAGCTGATTAGGCAGGCTCTGCCCCAGGAACTGGCCTGGTTATTTGGGGACAGCCCCCACATACCGGCTTTCCCCAGGGCAGACTCTGGCCTTTCCGCATGCTCTCCCTCAGGGTGTTCTGGCGGCGGATGAGGATCTCCTTGGCCTGTTTCTCACTTGTTTGGGGTTTGAGGTTGTATTTGTTGTAGGACAGGGTCTGCAGGAAGAGTACAATAACAGGCAGGCAATAATTCCGGAATTACATCCAACCCCAGCAGCATCTCAAGACTGCTAGAGGAGGTTGATGCAGAGCTGGGGCTCAGCTTTGCCTCTGCAGAGAGAGAAGCCCTGCTGGCAGCCCAGGACTCTCAAACTGTGGATGGCAAAGAACCTACCCTTACCACCCCACCCAAGTCACCCACAGACTGTGGCTACCCTGCACATACACATTCTTCCTCATTTTTATATGCTAGGCCTTCAGATTTAATCGGTAACAAAAACATAAAAACTAATTTTGGAATTTCCATAAGGTTTCTGGTTTTCAATTAAAGACATGCATGCACGTGTGCACACATAGACACACACTGTTTCCATAATGATTCTCATCAATTCAGAAGGGAAAAGACTTCCCAGTGAACACAGAAGTAAGTAAAGAATGGAGCAATGAAGGAATAGCTTCGCAAACTGGATCAAGTGTGCTTTAAATTATTTCTCTTTCTTGCCTTGACCTCAAACCAGTGGAAAGCTGTCATGGGCCACAGGCAACATCGATCCACAAACATATGTTTGATTAAGCGGAACTTCTTGTCCCCACTGATGGTTGCTTGCATTTCATTGGTGAGTGTCTGATTTCCTGGAGTCCATAGGTGATAGCTGGGTGTGTGCTGATAAACTCAGAACTGTGGGATAAGAAGGTCCCTGCGGCCCCTGTCATCCTTACTGGTTCATGGCTTCTTTAAAAAGGATAATCAATTAAATAACAAAAAAAGTGTATATTATTAGGTGCTATAGCAAGCATGGGATTAAAAAATGACCTGTTGTAAATTCAGGTCTTCCAAAGGCTTGCAGCCACCGGGGGATCTCAAACATATGAGGACTTTGGCTTGTACAATCAGGTAAGATGAAATGTTAGGATCATCTTAGAGGTATGGAGTAAGGCATTTACTCGGGCATGGATGGGGCAGGCTTACTGAACTGAGGTGACCCTGCAGTGCTGACTGGGTTCTGGCCTGGGATAAGTACAGAAGAAAAGTACAATAAAGTAAGGCAGGAACTGAGGTAAGAGGGACCACAGAAAAGACCCAGCAACGGGTTTGATATAATGTGAGTGAAACACAGCATTCACAGACAGCATAAGCAAGGAGAGGTGACAACAACAGGCCACAGACAACCTGCCAGGAATGAAGACCTTGTCTTCCAGTCTGGTGTGTGCTGGGGAAACATTCTCAGATACTATAAGATGATCCCCAGGGATAAAAAGTGAAAATAGAAATATATACTTTCATTCTACTATTCCCTATCAAACAATTCGAAAGAAATTAGGTTTCCTAAAACATGATATATGGATTCACAATGAGCCCTCTCACCCAGACAAGAGGTGCGATGGCCAGTTTCCTGCCTGAACAGAGAGGGTGTCCCTAACAGAGAGCCATGATACCCATGACTTTGTATGTTCCATAGTTTACTGTGTTCTGCAAATATGTATCCAGGTCAAAGATGTGTGGCTTTCATTATCATATCAGTTAATGAAATTGGCCTTCCTAAAACAAGAAGAAGATTGTCAGGCCAAAGGAAGAATGAAGACACAACACTGACTCTGTTCCACACAGTAACTCCTTATCCACTGCTGTTTACAAGTCCAGTGCTCTGATAATTTGAAAATAAATAAATAAACTGTAAATACGGTTTTAAGTAAGGTTTTTGTCCATCTTCTTTAAAGATGCGTCTAACCTAGGAATATTTATTTATTTGTTTTTATCTATGCCTACACCCTAGTTTAGGCTGCTGTACTTTAGGTAAGCATTGGGCATTCGTTCTTCTATTTTGCCTGATAAACCATTGTTCATGTTGATTTGACCTCTGCAGAGAACACAGATGCTTCCACACATACAGTGTGCTCTGCCAGTGTCCTCTACCTCTTCCTTTTCTGTCCTTTAGAGAAGGAATCAATGCCTAAAGAAACCCTGTTTATTCCCTCTAAACCTTGAGTCTTCTGGAGAAAGAAGGTTTCACAATGCTCCTAAACCTTGTATGTGCTTGATGTACGTAAACTACTAGCTACACAGATCAGAATTTGAATATATTGCTCTCTTCCTTTGAAGATATGTACAAACTTTGAGAATAACAGAGACTTATTATCAGTCTCTTTCAGTGGTCCTCAACCTGTGGGTCATGACCCCTCTGAAGTCAAAGGGCCCTTTCACAGGGGTCTCATATCAGATGTCCTGAATGTCAAATATTTACGTCATGATTCATAACAGTGGCAAAATTGTAGTTATGAAGTACAAATGAAAATAATCTTCGTGGTTGCAGGTCACCACAACACGAGGAACTGGATCAAGGGATGATGGCATCAGGAAGGTTGAGAACGACTGTCTTAGAGCCTGAGCTGAGGCTTATTCTTTGATAAGTTTGGTGTGTGCCTCTCTGCCTCCATCCCACTGTGTCGGAGGGAGTTTTCTCTGCAGTCACGCCACTGGGAGTCTCCAGAAGTTGGTCCTTCACCTCCCCCACCCATGTAGGTTCTATCCTGGACATACTAAGAGGAAATATTTCAAAAAGGTATGTCCAGGGTCCGAGTAGGATCCCCACAGTTTCTTGTCAACTGTAACTTAAAATTTCCCAGAATAAGACCCCGTATTCTGCCTGGCCCTGCCCAGAAGGGACTGCTAAGCCCCAAGACAGGTTCTCCTAAAACATGCCAAGTGATAAACGCCTCCAACCATCAGTCCTGCACCTATTGTCCAGACATGGGGACAACGGATGGCTTCTACACAATCTTGGTGTCACTCCTTCAAACTGTAGACTGTACGTTGTAAGCAGTGGGTATTCAATTGTTCAGGGTAGCATTTCCAGGAAATGTTCCTTTGAAAAAGTAGAAGACTTTCATAACCCTAGAAATGCTAGAGGTCATGGGAAAACCAGGTGTGTTGTTTGTTTGTTTGTTTATCATTTGTCAACTTGACACAAACTAGAGACATCTGGAAAGAAGAAACCTTAGTTGAGGGACTGCGTTCATCATATTGCCTGTAATCAAGTCTTTGGGGACATTTTTGTGACTAATAGTTGCTGTGGGAGGGCCATGTCATCCCTGAACAGGTGGTCTTGGGTGTTATAAGAAAGTAAGCTGAGAAAGCCAGGGGAGTGAGCCAGGAGCAGCCCTCCTCCATGGTCCCTGCCTCTGCTCCTGTCTGAGTCTCTGCTCTGACATCCCTCAGTGACGGGCTGTGATCGAGAAGTGTGAACCACATAAACCCTTTCCTTCCAAGTTACTTTTCATCAATGGTGCTTATCAGCCTAGAATAACAGGGAAGGGATTTGTGAGTTATATTTGAAAGACTAAAAGTGGATGCAAAAAGGCACCTGCAGCCTATCACTGCATCCAGTTCACTAATTCTAGTCTGATTCGATTCCACTTGATGCTTAGTAGTAAAACCTTTAGAGGAAGAGGCTAATATACTCAAATTTGGAAAAAGTCAAGGAAGGAAGAGAGATGCTGCATGGCTTAGAAAAGAGAGTGCTGAAGACCAGACGAAGGAAAAAAGTGGCTATCTGGCTCTTCCACATCAATCATTAATCAAGAAAATTTCCCCCAAAGACTTGATTACTGGCAATATGATGAAAACAATCCCTCAACTAAGGTTTCCTCTTTCCAGACGTCTCCTGTTTGTGTCAAGCTGAAGTAAAACTAACAACACTCCTGTTTCTCCTCTACGTCTGAGGGATGGAAGAGAATGTGAGCAATGGACCACTTCAGAATGTGTGTTGTAGTTTCAGAACTCCAACCTCCTTCCCTGTATCATTAAGATGGGAAAACACAGAGTACCAGGCACTCTGTGGACCAGGCTCTCACTAAGCTAGTCATTCTTCACACCAGGAAGTTCTTATCTACTTACTGAAGGTGAAATGTGATAACCTTGCCAGCACAGTTTCACTTGGAATGATTTGAAAGCGTGGAATCTACCTTAAGAACACTATCACAGAGCTGAGCTGTGTTCCTTCAGTCCTTTCTGAAACCAGCACCTTAGTCGTCACGTTCCTGACACACAGAACTGCAGAGATCACTGGTCTTCACCAGCTGTGCAAGTGTGGAGTCTTAGAAAGAGCGCTGGGCAGTATAGCCTTGAGTAAATCCAATCCTAACTAACCCCAGCTAACCCCAGCACCCTCGACTTGAAAACAAACAGCTTAGATAGTTTCTTAACCCTGTCAAAAGCATCATCTATGGCATTTCCAAAAACAAATCTCTCTTGAAGAGTCCTACTTAACCACAGCCAAGAAATAGGATGGACAAATGAGTCATCAACCTTGAAAAGGTTTCTTTGGGAAGATTTTGATCTAACTGTCATTTGCTCAGAGTCTATGAAAGAGCCTTTGCTAAAGACTAACAAAAAGTCCACACCAGTCTCCAGACCAAAACACCAAGATGCCAGCGTTTCTTTACAGTCCAGCTTTCAGCTTTAGAGCATGGTGATTCTGACTCAAAAGTGCTGTTTGTTAACTTCTAGCATAGTCAACTCAATGACAAGTGGCCGACCATCAGAATCCTGGTGCCATCCACTACAGGAGGGTGGGTGCATCTGTCTTCTCTTTGAGGACAGGGAGACCTGTGGGTTCTGGGAGCTTTGGCTGCAAGCCTGGCACAGCCTGACCCCTAGAGCCAGCAATTGGATTTGCATTTATTCTGAGGCCACCTGGTGTCAACCTCACAGATGGAAATTAGCTTTCTGTTCTCCACACCTCCAGAGAGGCTACTTCAGGGAGGTCAGTGTGAACAAGACCAGGGCTAGTGAAGGCCCAGCAGGGCCAGAGCAAGGCAGGGCAGACCAGGGTGCAACCCCGAGCAGAGGCTCACACATACTCTTTGTCGAACTTGGTACATGTTTCTTGTCAGAATGTCCCGCATGGACTCCACATCTTCAGGGGAAAGCCGCTTGATTCCCTGTATCCTCTCAGCCCTGGAAACAACATTGCAGAATAGCCATTAATTTTCTTTCTGGGCAAGAAGTATCACGAAGAAGCAATGGGCCTTTCCCTGTCCTGAAGGAATTCCTAAATCCCAGGATCATATTTGTACATAATAATTCCTGTCATTTTAGCAAAACAATTAAGTCCAAACATATGTTTTGGCTTAAAGATTTATAAGCATTTCTCCATTACAGTTTCCACGTGGTTATTATTGTAACCAACTGTAATAGGGGTTTAAGGTTATGATCACCAACTAATTTATGAAATACAATAAAAATCAATTATTAGGAAATGGTGTTGTAAAATGTAATCCCAACATCTTCCTGTTACATTTAATAAGAACAAAAATACTCAATCCAAAATTTGGGGTTTTGTTTTCTGGGGTTTTTTTTTTTTTTTTGGAGGGGGGTTGCTAGTTCTGTGCTCAGTTTCATGTGGTTAGACAACAAACAGTTCAGAGACCAACACATCCACTACTGCATTTTGAGCCTCATTAGTATGTTGTGTTACTGAGGTTACATGAGTATTTTCTAGGAATTGTGCAGTTAGTGGTCTCGGATGGTTAGTTTTACTTGTCAACTTGAAATAACCTAGATTCACCTTTGAAGAGAGTGTTACTGAAGGGTCAGATCAGGCTGGCCTGCAGGCAGATCTGTGGAAGGTTGTCTCGACTGCCTTAATTCACACAGGAGGACTCAGTCTGAACGTAGAAGCGCTATTCCCTGGTCCAGGACCCTGGGTTGTGTAAGAGCAGACCAAGACAGCTGAGCACTGAGCATGCTGGCATTCCTTCTCTCTCAGCTGATTTGTCTGCCTTGTGACTAGCTGCTTCAGGTTTGTTCCCTGGCTTGCCCCAAATGATGGACTGGAATCTAGAACTGTGAGTGAAACTGACACCTTCTCCCCACATTGCTTTGTATCAGCGTATTTTCCTTACAGCAACAGCAACAAAACCAGGACAAGTTCTTATTTTTGGTTAAGGAATAATTTAGAAAGGGGAATCACATTTTACAAACAGAATTAAACTATTTGTACCATGAAGGTCGACTCAGCTGAGGCACTGAGCATTCAAAGACTTTAGAACTTAGCATAACGTCCAAGTTAACAATCAATGCCCAATTGTCCTTGGGGATTATCAAAGCTAAGACATAGCCGTGAAAGAAGAATTCTCGAGTGACATGTGTATTTGATTACAATCTAGTATCAGTAATTGAGAAAATCACTTTATTACACGGGAAATATACATTCACTCTAGAACATAGGCATTGTAAAAAAGGGAGCTGAAAGTTCAATCCTCCTTCCAACATTGCCACTCTCCTAAGACCCTGCTGTTGCCCTTGTGGCTTTTTCTTTACCAGTCTGCTCATTTCTTAGAAACCTAGAGGCACTGATTGCTTCAATATCTCCTTTCCATGTTGTCAGGATGATTAATCACAGGGATAAATCATTAATTTTAACACAGGCTACATAGTAAAGACCGTCCCCCCAAACCTTCTTTAACTATAAAGAAGGCTTGGATGTAATATGCAATTGATAAAATGAAGCTTAAAGTGCTTTTATATGAGGCATCACACTATGCAAGGGCTTCATTTAGCAATTGCTATCTGCAGAATGACCAAAACCCTTTCTACAAAATGATCGAAATTTGGTGATCTAAACCACATAAATGTAACTATTTAAATGTCCTCAAAATAAAATGTGTTCTGACTTAGGTACACCTACGCACACAATCTGAACATGCTCTGCCATTATGTGCGTGTGGGGGTGGAGAATGTGTGTGTGGGTGTGGGTGTAATGGATTACTACACAGAAACGCCAGCTACTCAAACATTTCTATGTTCTACATTCATATAAAACAAACAGAAAAATAAAAAAAACACTGATAAAGGAAATGGCAGATGAAATTTGATAAAGCAGCAGATCCGCCTTGGCATTTTCCCCAGTGTGTAATTGAGCAGTCCAGGAAGGGCCAGACTTAATTAAAGTCCTCTTGGGCTGCTGGTTAAAGTAAGTAACTTGGCGCTCTCAGAGCTGTACCTCTCCCTGACTCACACTGAGAAGTATCAGCTATACTTATAAAAACGCGCTGGCTAACTTCAACCAGGAACGGGGTGATGCCGGGAGCTGTCTTCATGCTACCCCTGGAGTGCTCACATCAGAGGAGCAAGGAAGACACAACCCTTAGAAAACAATATTACTGAGGATCTGTAGGATCCAAAATTCAGAGGGTAAAGCACAATGTTTGTCTCTGGAACATTCACTTATTATAGGTAAAGGGGATCTCTGTTGCTAATATAAAATAAGAAAATCTAAATCCAATAGTGTCTGAATACAAGGTTCACATTTCTCATGAATTCTTTACTTCTTCCTTTCTTCATTTCTTTTATTAGATGCTATATAATGTAAAGAGACTTTAACTTAATTATGAAACCTAACAAATCTTATATTCACTCCATAGTAAGACTACCCAAAGACCAACTCCTGCACCCTAATTCCTTGAGAGGAATATGTCTCTGTCGCCCAGTCAAGGAGTCCATGATTAGCTCCTGAGGAGTGACTGGTGGTCCTTTCCATCTGCAGCTAGTATTCCTGATCGATTACTCCGTGTGCACAGCTGCATGCTGCGTTCCTCATCAGTTACTGTCTCAGTTGTTGCCTTGCACCTTTTTCAAAGGCCGCTTCAATGTCCAGCTCTAGTGTGAGTGAAGTGTGGCTTACAGGGTACACAACATTTGATCGTGCAATTTACATCGGAAACTACATCGCATAGTCGCCTGTCAGAATGTTGCTGATATAAGAACTTAATGCCATCAATGTGAGATTGATTAAAAGAGTTCTTAAACTACAATGAATTCACCTCACGATTAAAAGGCAAACAAGCAAACAGGAGTCTGGAGAGGGGACTCAGCAGTTACGAGAGCACAACTACTTTTTTCAGGAGAGCTGAATTCAACTCCCAACACTCACATCAGCTCCAGGGTGACCAGACACCACTGGTCTCCATGGGCACTGCTCTCACAGACATTTATACAAACACATAACCGAAAAAGGAAAAGAACAGGACATTCTCAAACTCTTGAGAGTTTAGAAATAAAATAATTTGAGATTATAAAGTTGTAACTAGTTACCCAATAATTTAATGGCTACTTTAGCCCCTATAATATTACTCCCTATAAAATTAACCTATGTATCTGAGATAAGGTTTTGTGTATCACAGACTGGCTTTGAACTTCTGCTCTTTCTGCCTCCATTCCCCAAGCACTAAGGGTTACAGGCTGCACCACCACACCCAGTTTATGTGGTGCTGGGAATCAAAATCAGGGCCTCGTGCGCACTCAGCAGGAATCCTCAACCCTAATCAAATTGTAGAAAGAAAACTGTATACATGTATTTGTCTACCGTGTATGTGCGGATATGTGTGTTGGTGCACGTGTGCAGCAGTGCACACTAGAGGTCAGGAGACAATCTGTTCTCTCCTTTTACCCTGTGGGTCCACAGGATCAAACTCAAGTTGTCAGGCTTGGCAGAATAAACACCTTTACCCACTGAGCAACCACACAAGTCCATAAGCTTCAGCACTTAGCACGTTGAGTTGCTATCCTTTTATGATCTCTAACAGTTTACCAGTCCCATGTGAGACAAACAGCCCTCTATTTGAAATAGCAATAGAAATGCATATTCCACCTCTCCCATAGAATACTCTGGGGATTCCAATAAGTACTTCTATGAAATATCATGTCATGATGAAAATAATGGGATTCCGCAGAACCAACCTCCTCCAAGCTGCACCACCCTTCTCCTGACAGCCCCGGAACTTAGAAATTAGACTGTTGTATCATACTTGCTTCAACTCATAAAGCAAAACTATATGTACATTTGGCTATTTAAAATCATCTCATATTGAGTACTAAGAGGCGGCTGAGTACACAGTTCTCTTTCCTATTATTGTATGAAGGTTTGGTTTGTGCTTTGTTTGTTTTGATTTGTTCTGTTTTAGAAATGGGCTGGCTACTTTGATCTTAGGAGAGGAATTCCTTTTTTTTTTTTGGTGTCCTACAGATTTCTACTGAGATCAAATAACTGCAAGGTAAATACTAAAGCTGTATTAAACATGAACTTAAGCAAAGTCTTTCTCACTCTGGTTAACCTGCCTCATTGGGCCACATGAGGCAGAAGGATCTCTTACCTGGAAGGCTCTTGGTAACAATCTTAAATCAATGTCTGAAGAAATCATTGACTCAAAGTGAGGAGAGGAGTGGGCCAAACAAAACTGGTTTAAAAATTGCCTTGTGGTCAGAATTGAAGCAGTTGCTTATGGCTAATACTCTGTGACGTTATACAGTAGTTCAAAAAAAATGTTTTAGCCCAATAGACTGAAACATTGATGAGATCCTAGTCTGAGATAAGAGATGAACACCCTTACATTCCTAGACCAAGTGCTCACACGAGCAGGGAGAAAATTGACTGAGGGAGTCTCTAGTGGTTTGGTCTGTCTGGAAATGTCCAGGCTTCCTCTGCCTCCGCATTAGTTACAATCCATCCTTTGATGAGTAGAATGCACAGCAGAAGGGATGGGAGATACACTGGTCCCACGGTCACATCGATCCTAGTGTTTACTTTACTGAACTGCGTGATCTCTTCTATTAATGGTATACCTTGTCCATGTCGGGGGCCAGGAAGGGCAGGGCCTATGTGTGTCTTCACAGTGTTTAACACACAAGGTAGGTGCCTAACCAGCAGGGCATGTGCTAAGGCATAAAATGTAAGAGGCAGCCATAAGTCTAGGTCAAAAGTAAGATTTGAGAGCATTGTTTTAAAACATTAAATGATGAGAGGGAGAGAGAGAGAGAGAGAGAGAGAGAGAGAGAGAGAGAGAGAGACTTTGATAGATGAAGTAGCAACATGTTGAATGGAAACAGAATCAGCATTCTTGTGTTTTAAAGTCACCTCTGGCTCCACTGTGGCTCTGGACAGCACTGCCAATAAATATTTGTTAGCACATTCCCATTTTAGCATCAAGCGTCTCCTTTAATTTCGCAATGGGCAGCGCAAAGCAAACAAAGAAGCCAGCAGAAACAATCCCACAGATAAACAAGGCAGAGAGCTCTCTCTCTCTGACTGGGGTGCCCTTGGGGACACTTGCTTACATCTTCCCAGGTCACGTAAGAAGACCCTGGTGTTTCTGATTCATTAGCAGGTGAGGGGGAAGGTGTTACCTGTGAAATAACACTCAGACAGTTTGTGACATTTTTATTGGTGCCTATTCTTAGCTCTGTTCTCAACTCACTTCCCTGATGTGGGGGTATAATTGAAGCTCATGATCAAGTGTCATTAGCTGAAGAAGATGACAGGAAGGAGGGGCTGGTGTGTCTTTTTGCTAAATACATACTGTGATTAATTTCTGCAACCCATAAGTCATTGCGTAGGGAAAGCTGGGTATCTACGGGAGTTAAATCTTAAAATACTACAGGAGCCTTTGTAAAATGTCAGAGAATTAGAACAGCTTTTAAAAATATCCATGCAGCTCTGGGGACAATTGGTTAGCAGATGGTGAAGACACACACCAAGCAAGACCTCTTCCCATGCCTTGCCTTCACATGGATTCCGTATAATCTTCTTTTCACCTGGAAGCAAGCCAGCACTCTGGTCCTGTTCCAAGCTGGTGAATTCAAGACGACTCTCACAACGTCATATGACTCTTTTTGTGACAGTCACCTCTTCAATTTCACAGGGTCATAAGCTACTGTACCTTATCCCACCCCTTCTCCCTGTCATGGTCTAATGGCTACTGCACCTTATCCCACCTCATCTCATTCCTGGGTTGGTTTAGGTGAAGTCTTTCTCAAGGGTCCATGTATAAAAGCTTGGTCTCCAGGGTGGCAGTATTGGGAGGTCCCTGTGGGCCTTTAGGTGATGGTGTGCCCTAGTGAGAGGTGTTTAGGTCATTGGAAGTGTGATCTCAAAATGGGATTATCCTCATTTTAATCCTTCCTTTTTCTCCTTGATTAAAGATACTATGCACCCTCACTGTAGTAATGCCCCTCTCATTCTGTTATCAAAGATAGAAAGACTTGACTGTAGATTTGAACTCAGAACTCTGAGTCCAAACTAGCCTCCCTGCCCTTTTACAAATAATCTGCTTCAGATATCTCATTGTAGTGACACAGGAGGATTGCTGCATCTTCCAAATGCAATTTGGCAACCCAGACAGCTAATACCTCCCCCCATGAAAGTCAGGAAGAAAAATAAAGTTTGCACAAAACGTAACAGTAGAAGGAACAGAACCACATGAAGACAGCTTGTAGGAGAGACATTTCTAAACAAGAAGAAAAGGAGGAAAATGTTATAAGATATCCTGCCATTATATGTATTTATAACTTAAAGATGGCAACTTTGTTAAAAAGTAATTCTCCCAAACTAGTAAAACATGTCAAACATGAAGCAAAGCACAAAATGTTAAATTTTACAGAATGCTGTTTTATGATTCCGCCCTCAGTCCTCATAGCTAAAGCCCATGCCATAGTTGTTGGCTTTGCAGTTCGTAGCACTATTGGGAAATGAGGGACCTTTATGATGTGGCACTCAGTGGGAGGACTTCAGGCCTTTGGGTGCCTGCTACTGAGTGGGACATTGGGACATCAGCTCCTCTTCCATGAGGTGAATGGCTTTGCCATGATAGTGACCATAATATACCACCTCACCACAGGCCCCAAATCACCAACCACTCATCTAATGAAACCCCCATACGTGAGCCAAAACAAACCTTTCCTCCCTTTAAACTGACTTGCTCAGGAATTTGTTACAGTCCAGATTGTTAATTTCCACACTCATCTTTCCCCCCATTCCTTTCTGTTACTCCTTCCAAACGGAACCAAGACCTAGCCCTAAAATTCGGATATTAAAACTCTAGATCAAAAAGCAGATAGAACTCACTGATAGGGCGTGGGGATAGCTGCAGAAGTCAGTATCCCAGTCTCGACCATCTCAATGGCTTGTTTCATCTCCAGCTTCTTATACAAAGAAACAATGCTTGATTTTGGTAGGTTCTTCCGGATCAGAATCTTCCGTAAATACCTATGGTCAAACTTCTTGAACCTAAACATTAAAACCAACATTTTTGTGTGTATTGTGGAAGTATAGTTTTTTTTCCTCTTCAAACAAAGTACAAGTTAACTCCACTCTGAAAAATATCAAGGAAATGCCTAAAATCCATCAACTTGAACACATTTAAAAAAATCAAAGCATTTATTTATTTTTTAATAAAAAAGAATGGCCCACTGGCCTAAATACAATGAAATCAACTAAACAAAAAGAAAGGGACAAGTGTCATAAAGTGGGCAGAAAGTGTGCATAAGAGGAACCAGGGTGGCCTAGCATCACTTAGCACCAACTTAGAACAAGAATTGAGGTGGCTGAGGCTTTTGGACAGGCATGGCACCCTGAGAGCTCCTAGCAGCAGCAGCACTTATGGTAACGGTGCTCTACTCAGCCAGAGCCCAGTAAATTTAATCTGGTTGCCAGTTAGAGTAGTTTTGCCTCATTGTGCTGCAGGTTGCTTTGCATACTGCCAATCAAGGAAGAGAACTACACTCCCACCACCACTAAGCTTCCCAACACTCTGAATAATGAAGACTCTGAATAAGCCCAACTCTAATGGCAGCTGATTACCGTAGGGTACTTCTGGTCAACCCATTAGCCTAAGCTACACACAGGCAGTGGTACCTTAAGAACCTGTCTGGAGTAGCAATTTTCAATACTTCCAATCATTTCACATTCAAAGAGTAGTTGTTCCGTCTGCTTTGTTTTTTGCTGGGGAGCATGAATGTTAGCTTATTATGTTTGCTTTCCTGGACCGTGAGGTAGACACCATCAGCTA
Source organism: Lophiomys imhausi (assembly GCA_907164525.1). NCBI lineage: Eukaryota > Metazoa > Chordata > Mammalia > Rodentia > Muridae > Lophiomys > Lophiomys imhausi. Next base: position 1,774,778 of record CAJQZJ010032438.1, read on the forward strand.
AGTCCTCTCTGTGTATGGCAGGCTGGCCTCCCAAGTTTTGTCATCTTTTTGGCTTGGATCCACCTCTTCTTTTTAAGTAGTTCACCCCTTGACCTTCTGCCCTTTGTCATAATATGCTTGTGATTCCTCCTTAACCCTCTGTAATCAGTTTCCCCGAAACCTGTCTTCATAATATCTTTGAAATTTTTCTTGCTGAGTCCGTCTTGACCTTGTACTTGTCAACTCTGTGGCTGTCATTGCCCTGACTCTGTTGGCCACTTATTGACCTTGATGTTCCAGGTCATTCCTTTCATGCTGACTCTCTCCTGCTTTCCTTCCATTTTCTCTGTTGACTTCTCCCTGGCTTTATCTGCTCTTACATTTCCTCCACAGCTCCATAAGTTAGGGAGTTCTGAGTCCCGTGTTCAGTCTGTTTCCTCTTCACACCCTTGATATAATCTCACACATGCCCATGATGTAGCTAACTACATGATCATGACTTGCCATCTGTGTCCAGCCACATTTCTCCTCCTTGAGATTAAAAGAATCCGTCCAGAAATGTGGGATGTGGTGAGCAAGAAGGCTGTGGGCCTCTCAGAAGAATCGCTGTGTATGAGTGACTCTTAGTGGACTCCAACTAGGGCTTCTCTCCAGGCTCGTAATGAGTCACTAAAGTCAGTGACAACTTCACCAAGTTGACCATTGCATGGCTGAGCTACTTTTG
>CAJQZJ010032438.1:1782131-1794577 GCA_907164525.1 Lophiomys imhausi
TGTGTGTGTGTGTGTGTGTGTGTGTGTGTGTGTGTGTGCGCGCAGTGCACACACACACACACACACACACACACACACACAGACCAGATAGGTCAGAGGTCACTGTCTTCCTAACATTCTTCTTTGCCTTATTTTTGACATAGAGGCTCTTGCTGAAACTGAAACTCACTGATTGACCAGATGGGCCGACCATAAGCCCCCAGGGATCCTCTCTCCAGGACTGGAATCAATCTGAGCATCAATTCCTGGTTTGGGGGAGGGTTCTGGGAATCTGAGCTCAGTTCCTCATTCTAGTGTAGCCGGCACTTTACTGACTGAACAATCTCCCTAGTCCCCAAGAGTGAACAGATTAAAAACAGTACTTCACTCTTTGATCCTTTCCTAGATTTATATTCATCACCCACTCATCCTTTAGACCAGCTGTACTATTTATGGGAATGTTTCCCAACAGTGTTTGTCTTACACAGACTACAGTTTGTGAGAGCTCACTTATCTTGTATCTAAAGTGTAAATGCCCACAGTTTACAATCTCTACCTGAGTTAACATGCAAGAGGCTCCACAATGACAAGGAAGTGGAGCAGCAGCTATGTCTAGGAGTTGTATTTAAATGTGTGGATGTGAAAGTGTAAACACAAAACACTCCCAGCCCCATCCTTCCTTCTGACAACAACTTTTTAGGAGGTGACTTTGAACTACTGAGGAAGCCAGCAGAACGTGTTTCTGGTCAGTAAGCATGGAGTGCATGCACTCCCTATGCAGGAAAATCAATTAGCATCTGCTCCCCACTTCTGGTTCTACTGAGAGGAAGAGAGGCTCAGGTAGGAATCCAGGCAGGAGTGTGCTGGGGCCCGGTATCTCTTACTGATGGCTCTCCAGATCTGGCAGAAGAGCAGGGTGAAGCAGACGAAAGCCCAGTTCCACTCATGGTTCTTCCCGACGGTGGACACCCCCATGAAGATGAAGATCAAGGTCTCGCTGACGCTGCTCAGCATCTTCATGAAGTACTTGATGGTCGTGTAGGACGTCTGGGACACATTCTCCTCCACGTACTTTTTCATTGTCACCGCACACGCCGTGATTCTACAAAAGGAGCAAAGGCACTGGGGGAATTGGTATTTGCCACTCCACAAAGGCTACCTGGTGACAGCTAGGCTGCACATGCAGGAAGCCCCTTCTCTCTCTGGAACCATGTCTTGGCCATACCCCTTTCTGTCTGCAGGCTGCCTTTCTCTTCAACCATGTAGAAGAAAATGTATATGTGCATGTGGGGGGGATGGTTTCATACACATTCACACACACACAGGCAGGTCATTCAAAAATGTGTCTGGACCTCCCTTCCCTCACTGAGAGCCTTTCCAGCCCCAACTCTGGCGAGAGGTTACTTGACTCTGCCTTAAATCCAGTTGAATCTACTTCAGTTCAAATGATAGAGCACACAGCATACTCTTTTATTTAATTTTTTTAAAAAATGCCTGCCTCTGCCTCCTCAGTGCTAGCATTGCATACATACTCCACCTAACTTCCAAACAGTATTGCTTGCGTCAATGTTATTCAAATATTTCAAGTTTTTCTTTTTCTCGGGCCACTTGCCTGAGATAAAGTGAAGAAAGCCCCTTTTCTTGTCCTAGCAGCTGTGGTCATTTTAAAGTGGGGAAAAACAATGGCACCTAAAGTCTATGTTATTACATTTAGTTGGCATAAGGATTTCTATACAATTAGATTTTTATACAATTTCTGTAAAAGTAAAGCTTTCTGCTCAGATGGTGTAATATATAAGGACAGTGTCTGAAAGAAAACACAACCATATCTAATAAGCCAAACTGAGAAACCTCATTCTAAAAAAAAAATTTCAAAGTTACAAGGATATGATGTTGAACATCTAAACCAATGTCCACACTGGGACAAAGACCTGGGCATTTGTGCTCACCCCACCTACCTAGCTTTGCTCTCTCCTGAAGGGGTGTGGGATATAATAGGGTGAATAACAACAGGGAGAGCCCAGAATGGAAGTTCCTCATGGTATGACTCCCTCCTACTTTAACATTTGTTATTAACATTATTTATTATTATTATTATTATTATTATTATTATTATTATTATCATTGAGACAGGGTCTCCCTGGTTGTCCTGGAACTTACTATGTAGGCTGGGCTGATCTTGAATTCATAGAGCTCCACCTGCCTCTGCCTACCTGGTGCTGGGATTCAAAGTCTGCACCTCATGCCCAGCTCTCAACTGAATTTTTCCAGGAAGAGAAGAAGCTGCTCAGATGGACTTTAAGCTTGAATCATTCTTAGCTCTTCCTCACACCAGCTTTTCCTGAGCATTTTTAATTGACACTCTTACTGCTAGACGTTCCTCAGGCAAATGTCGGAGAAAACGTTTGTTTGGCAAGGGACCAGAATCAGCTGCTTTCAGAAAGTTAAGAAACCCTAAGCCCTGCGGTGTCTTGGGGGAGTAGCATCAGGCCTTTCCCAGACAGCTAGCTCCAAAATCTTGTGCATCGTCCCTTGTGACTCCATCCATAGATTGTACTTACGCCAGAATGCCGGAGAGATACAGCGTCTCAGCCACTAAGTAAGACAGATAGCTGAACATGAAGACTATGAGAGGCTCGATCGCAGAGATGTTCTGAGTGAAACGTGTGATGAATGCGGAAATGAATCCAAAAACAATGCCAAAAAATACTCCTCCACACCCCACGATGATGAATCTGGCACAGCCAGCCAGAATGTCCACAGGTTCTATGTCCTCAAACTTATGCATCTTAGTGAATGCAATTAGTATGTTGTATAAGACCTGCAAAGGGGCAAACGAGAGAAACATGAAGTGGATGTCAGAATGCATTGCACGTGGGCTCTCTCAACTTTGTATTCAATTAGACAGAGTACAAGAGCAAATGGCACAGATATTAACATGGCTACCCAATTTTTAAATGTGCTCCAGTGTGTTTAGACATATCTAGAGTCAGTGAAGAAAGGGGGAGTATTGGATTTCAATAATTGAGCACATGACAAATGTTTGAGGAGGTAGGCATGCTAATTATCTCAATTTGATTATTTCATTTTGTATACACATATTGAATTATTACTTTACCCCATGCCAAGAACAACTCTTCTATCAAAGGAAAGTGCTAATAAGCACTCGCTGTGTGACATTCTCTCTACTGTGCCTCCTGTTTTGGTTAATGCCTTGCTTTTCTGCCTTGAACGTACCTTCCCTAGTATGCTGTGTCATAAACTCTGCAATTCCTTCTGACTTTCCCTTTAAAGTGAGCACAAGGTTAACCTCTCTCAGTAGGGAGTGCAGGAGCACTGCAGGAGAATGGGGCTTCTTGAATTTTCTTCAGGTTCTTCTGGGAGGAGTCAGTCACCTGGATATGAGGACTTCCTGTGGAGCCTGCCTGAGCCACCTGCCCTGAAAACAATTCCTCAGCAGCCTTGTAGCTTTAGCTTGCTCAGATGCTTTCTGCAAAAGGACCAGCATGGGCCAGTGCGAGAGTCTAACCTAAGCCACAATTCTCTCCTGTGTCCAGCCTTCACCTCTGAAGACTTTCTGTCCACTCTGGAGCCCCAAATCTCTCAGCATCATGGTTTCAAGTCTGGTCATGCTTGCCTTTCAGAAAGTGGTCTTTAATTTGTCCAGTCCCTCTTGGTCAGCACTAGCTTAGCTGAGTCAGTCAACTTCTCTGCTATCCACTGGTCAATCCACATCCTCCTCAGTGACGTCAGAATCCATGCAGGTTTCTGCACACTACTGGGCTTCTCTAGGCCTGAGCTTTCTGCTTGCTGCTGCATTCACATTCTTCCTTATATAGACGCTCGGAGACTCTAGGACCTCACACACGCTAGGGCTGTACCCCACTAATGAGCACTCATAGCATCTCTCTAGCCAGTTATTTTGTTTTATTCTAAGATAGGATCATAACAAGCTGCCCAATCTGGCCGCGAAACTCACTCTATAGCCAGAGCGGGCTGTGATTGTTAATCTTCATTGTCAACTCGGTGGGATTTGGAATCGCGGTGGAAACTAATATCTGGGTGTGTCTGGGAGGGAGATTCTAGACTGAATTCATTGAGGTGGGAAGACCCACCCTAAGCTAGGGCAACACCATTTTGTGGCTGTGAGTCGAGGGCTGCATGAGAAGGAGAAAAGGCCCCTGGCACCAGCATGCATATCTCCCAGCTTCCTGGCTGCAGATGCCCTACAGTCAGCCACATCAAGCTCCTGCCACTGTGACAGCCTGCATACCCTCCCAGCTGGAGTAACCCCTTCCTTCTTCAAGTTTCTCTTTGTCAGGTATTTGGCTGCAGCAAAATCAAAAGTAGACAATTCATGGGTCTTAGACTTGTCATCCTCCTGCCTCTACTTCCCTTGTAGCTGGGAACACAGGTCTCCCCCACCAGGCCAGGCCACCTCATTCTTCATTGTAACCCACCAGCTTTTGAGTTCTGGCATTGGCAATACCTGCAGGGCTTGCCAGAATTGCATGCTCCTTCTGCAAATGCTGACAGCTCAGCCACAGTCTGCAGACAGCATCAGCCTTTCCTTTGTGGCTGGTTTCCCAATCCTGACCTCTCTGGATCTTTTCTATGTATTGTTTCTGTTCATTTCCCACATTAGGAGCTTGCCAGTCCTACATTAGCAGCAAGCTAGCCATTGTTCAAGAAAAACCCCTTGCTTCAACTGAAGATAGAATGCTGTTCAAAAAGGACAAAACTTGGAAGCAGGTAAGTTAATAACCTAGATCTGCCAAGACAGGGTAGGCAAGTCCTTCATAATTCCTGCTTTACAATTAATGTCTGTCAGAAATACTGGGCCAAAAGGGTGAAAATAGATGCTCCAATGTATTGAGAGAAATTGGGGACTGTCTGACATTTCTTAGTTTTGGAAGCTGCTTGCTCTGCACTTCCTGTTTATTCAGATATATTTATCCTTCTCAGGTCTCTGATGTGGTTGAAGACTAGATAGTTATAGTCTCACAGTTAAGTTTTAAGTTGCTTAGTACTTAAAAGGATGTTCTAGGTATAAGAAGATTTTAAGTTGGTAATACAAGTTAGGATGGAAATTGAGTTAGGTATGAAACTTTAAACTCATCGAGATAGATAAATATTTGAATATTCTTGTTAGTTACCAAATACTTATGAACTGCACATTGGTAATGTCTGTCATACCTTATAGTTTTCATAATTATTTCTTAATTGTTAAAAAAACATATAACTATATTTGAAAAAAATTGTATTTGATGGTTCTTGAGGTTTGTTACAGGTCTTATCCTCTGTGATATGTGCACCACCCTTTTTAAATTCAAAATAAATTCATCTATTATAATTTTTAAAACAGAGCTTGCCAGTTAATGATCATCTACCAGTAATTGATTTTTTGAAAGTATTTTATTATTAATTATGTGTACATATGCATGAGTGACTGCAACTGCGTGTGGAGTCCAGAAAAGGGAGCTGGTTGTATGTATGTGTGTGTATGTCTGTGTCTGTCTATCTGTCTGCCTGTCTGTCTGTGTCTGTGCCTCTCTGTCTGTCACTGTGTGTGTGTGTGTGTGTGTGTGTGTGTGTGTGTGTGCGTGTACATGTGTATGTGTGTGTGTGTGTGCATGTGCGTGCGTGTGTGTGTGTGTGTGTGTGTGTGTGTGTGTGTGTGTGCATAAAGAGAGAGAGAGCCAATGAGCATGCTGGGAACCAAACTCAGGTCTGCAAAAATAGTATGTGGTCTTATCCACTGAGTCATCCCTCATCAGTCATGCCAAAGTCACCCCTTACCATGTATGTAATCATGAATAAGAACACTGAAAACCATATTCCCTTCTACCCCTATTCTAAGGAGAGTGCCCCAGTCAGGAAAGGTTCCACTAGAGGCAGAATGAGTAGCAAGTAGTCTACGGGGTGGATATCCTTCTCTGAGGACTCTGAAGGCACCATGTACCTGATTCCTTGATTGCAAAATCTAATGTATCCATGCATGCATGTATACATGTGTACATAGATATACACATGTATACATAGATATACACATGTATACACAAAATAAATACATGTATTTATTTTGCTGCCTGCACTTGTGTAATACCAAAAATGTTACAACATAGCTCTTAGCTTTAGAGTGTAAACTGGCAGAGCAAGTAACTCTTCAAAGCAGCTCAAGTGTCTGTCACCAGACTTCACTCGACACGCCTCATTGACAACAGACTGCTAACTGAGAATAAAGAGACAAGGAAGAAGCCCAGACGCATTTGAATGTGTACATTAGTGGTTTATACCTAATGTCATAAGCATCTAGTAGCCAGTAAGTTTGGCCAGATGTAGAAGTACGGAGAGATGATAGTAAGGTATTCCTCCTCTCCCCAAAGATAAGTTTTAACTCATTTGGAGACTAAGAGACTGGGGAAAATGGAGGAAGAGAAAATACTGTGCAAATTTCCTGGAAGGAGAAATTTGCACACACACACACACACACACACACACACACACAGAATGGATGTACTGAATTTCTGAAATAGGATAATTACTCTAAAAATGCGAGGTTTGTTTAAGAGCTCTTAAGCCATATTTGCATATAGATGTGTACACTAAAATAAAGAAATGTTAAGAGAGGAGAGTGAAGCAGATGACCTCCCGGTGTGCTCACAATCCCTCCCACAGAGAGTACTTTCAACAATATGAATTTGCCTTTGTTGGCCCTGCTCGTCCTGTCTGTGTGATGTGGGTCATCAGTCTCTGTGTCTGTGGCACTCAGAGGCCCTCAGATCTCTGGCTGCAGAAACAGAAACCCTTCAGCCACCTACACTTAATGTCCAACTGTTCTCCAGTGAGGGGTGCCCCCTTTAGGAAGGCAAATACTCTTCTGATTGGTATCCTCAGTCTGAGGGCTCCCCCAGGGGCTAGGTAAACTCTGAAAAAGGTAGCAAGACAGCTCCAGCCAATTTATCTCCTCCCTTCTCTGTTTCACATGCATCATTCTGTATCTGGCCCTGAGGGCTAGTCCTGCTCCCTGGCTTCCTGACATAGGAGTCTCCCTAGTAAACCCTCCATAGAACTGCTACCCTCTGCTTGCTTGATCTATAACTGAGCAATATCAGTCCTATCTTACAAAGTCATTCTGTACGGTTTAAGCAAATTTTATTAAGCCATGTTGTATGAAGAGCTTTGCAGAGCATTTGAAGGCTGAAAATAATTCATGGTTTCTGAGTTAACCAACCCCCCCCCCAAAAAAAAGTGTGATTCTATCCTGACCCAGTGAATTCACTTAGCGTAGTATCACTTTCTGCCTAAACATGAAGCGATCCACATAGGGGTCTCAGGAACTTTGTATATCGCTCCTTTGGAGGAGCGAAGCAGGGCCAGAGGATGGCTCCAGAACCCCTAAGCCTTAGGTTTAACTGAGGTAAAGTGGACATTCATTTGACTCTCAAATACAGAAGAAATCCAAGGAGCACGATTGAAAGTCACAGGTTTGTATATTGAGGCCACAAATGCAAACTCTTTTACTTAGCCTTCCGGATTACCAGTGGCTACACAGCCATGTGGTCCTATTTTGACCCTGGATTCCAGTGGGGGCAAATATAGGGAGATGTCCTGGCACTCTTAGAAGCTAACTGATCCACACACGTAAGAGACAGCATTTACATGCACTCCATGCTACTCCATGGAAAAATCTTTACCTTTCAAAATAGCAGTCTGTGGTGTCATTATAATGGCAAAGGGTGGTTTTCTTTGGATTCATTTCAAATGTATCTTTCATGTGTGAACAAAGAAACTAAATCTCAAGAAGGTCTCTGACACATAAAGAATAACACTCATTTGTCTCTGGACTCATTATCTCAAGAAAGGGTGGTATTCCCTTTGACAAATCCCTCTAGCCTCCCATGACTACGAATGCAGTCACCATGACCGTACAAAAACACCATTCACCTCAGAAAGCCTTCACATGACAACTAAATCCATCAGCTGACCCACTGAGGCTCAGAAGTGGAAAGTCGGATGGAAATGCAAATGATCCTTCCCACCCTATCAACTTCGTTAAGGACTGATTTCCACATGACACACGCTGAAATGAGTGGGTTCTGGCCACACTACACACCCATAAAACAACCACTTTAGTGACTACACAGAGAGACCGTGAACTGAAGGTGTGAGCTTGAACGAATCTTCCTTCCTTAGTGCTAACCATCTCAGTGTTTAGTTAAAGAAAGTGACTGCTGCTGCGTTATGGCCCAGGTGAGCTCACCTAAGAGTGTTCCCGTCTAGTAGGGCTACCAAGGCTCTTCGTAAGCCACCATGGTGCCCGGAGGCTGCCCACTGTCTTCCCAGTGATCTCAGCACCGGTGCTTTTCTCTGTAGTCTAACGAGCAGAAGCATTGAGAATGGTTTCCCTTGTGTTTCTCTTCATCTTAGGGGGAAAGGGTTTGATTCTTAACCTTTGGCACAATGTGAGCTGTAGGTTTTCCATCTAAATCTGTTATAAGACTGAGAAGAAGTGAGTCTGAGAGATGAGATATCTCAGTGGTTCTGAGCATATGCTGCTCTTGCAGAGGACTAGGTTCAGTTCCCAGCACCTTCCTGGTGGCTCATTCACTTACAACTCTAGTTCCAGGCAATCTATGAGCATGTATGTGATGCACACATATACATGCAGGCAAGACATACATACATATAAAATACAATTTTTTAAATCTTTTAAAATAAAAACATAAAGACCTAAAACGTTACTGACTCCTCCTACATTTTCATAAGTATTTATCACTAATGAGTAGTGAATTCTGCCAGATAACTGACCATATTTGTTAATAAAAATCATATATTTTATTTGTGAAATGAACTGAATTGATAAATGTATTTTTCTGTGATCATAATTTTAGTTCTTTTTATATATTGTTAAATTTGATTTTATGACATTTTGTTACTAATTTTTTTTGGCTAGTAGTCATAATGAATATTGGTCTTCATGCTTTTTTCTTTAATATATCTTTGCCTGAGTTTGATGTCAGGACAAAGTTGGCTTCACAATAGGTTTGAAATTGGTCCTTTCTCTATTATATCTGAAAGAGTTTATGAGAAGTAAATATTATTTCTCCTTTTAGGTATAGACAAGGTATCATTTAAAAATGATAAGTTATTATTTATTGCCATCACTATTGTCTCACTATAGCTTCCTTTGACTTGGTTCTAACTTTTCTTATTACAGAGCCTTATATCATTGATTTTGATCTTTCAATTCTTTAATAAAAAGGTTTTAAATCTATAAATGTTCCTTAAAGCACATACCACATACAGAATAAATGTTGTATTTTTATTATTTTGTCAAAATGTTATTTAATTTTCTTCATAATTTCTGTTTTGAGCTACAGAGTATGAAGAAGTGTACTGTATAATTAATAATCATTAGAATTTTTATTTTTATTTTATTCTGGAGAGTTTTATTTTGAATGCCTTCTGAATGCCCTCAAAGTTTCTAAATTCTGTCTTATTATAGTTAAATACAGTGGTCATTTTCTGTAAGTAAGCATTTAAAATGTACTGTTTAATATTGCGTGGTAGACATAGTGGTCACATGTAACAGTAACTAGGACAAGGTGGTTGGTAGAGTGCAGACCCTCTGTGTCTTGCAGGTACTTTCCTAGCTTGTCCTATCATTTCCTTAGACTGAGTACACAGAATCTCCTACCTTGTTTTAGGAATAATCATTTCCTACCTGTGAATATGTCACATTTTATTTTGTGCTTTGGGCACACTATCAGTAAGTGCATATGTACCCTTATGAAATAACTTTCTCATCGTAATGATATACTCTTCTTCATCCGTGTAGTTATTTGATCTGATGACCATGTAACTGTACCAGCGTCCGTATGCTATTTGCCTACTTTTTCCATGGCTTGGTAGTATGAAAAGTGACTGATTAGAACAAGAAGAGAAATGCAGCAGTCTAAAGGAGTGGCCAAATAAATCCACTGTGGGGCTCTGAAGTGACGATTGATCATCTGTTGGCACTCTTTGCCCTTAATTTTCCCCTCAAATACACACATTTTTGGACTGCACCTGCAGCCTTTTTCAGTTTGCTCATCACCAGTCTCCCTGGCCATGTTTCAAGTGAAACTGGCAGTTTTGAACAGAGCAGAATGTGTCATTTTCAGAAGGGTCTCTTGTCTCCTGATATGAGACTACTCTCTTTCCTGGGCCACAGGAACCACTGGTATTCAATATGGTAGATGCCATCGGATATATTTTGTTGAATTAGGGCACAACAAAGAAGGTCCCCTAAGGAATTACTTTAGATTTAAAAGGCCCAAGTCCTCGGGAAACTACCCTGAAAAGACATTTCCATTGCAGACCTGCAGGCTGGGAGCAGAGAACTGAACTTGGAATCTCTAACCCCTAGGGTTGGAATCCTTCAGCATTTGTTCATAAGCTCCAAGAAGTGGAGCCAAGCTGGCAAACTGAAAAGATCCTAGAGGATATATTGAGGAGGAGAATAAAACTGAGTGCAGTCTGCTTGAAGAATAGCAAACGAACCCTTTAAGGAAATTCTCTCCTCTTAAAAGGGAAGGATGTAATTCTGGGTGTGAAGAAAGCTGGAGTAGAAGGTTTCAGCTGCATTTGCCCTGGCATACTACCACCTCTGTGAGGTCTCTCACCTAGGTTCTAAACCCCATCTCTAAAGGCACCAAATAATTTCTTTTAAATGACATAAAGCATTTTAAAGTGAGTGGTTCAAAACTGACTTAAGACTATATCCTCTCCCTACCAACCCCATTGCTCACCTCTACTGCTCCCAGGGATGTGTGAGGCCCATCTCTGCTCCATCTACACAAACATTTCTACTTATGACTTCTACACCACCTTGGAGGAGAAGGTCAAAATACTTTTACTGTCTGATATCTTCCTCCTCACATGATACAAAGAGTCGTTTAAAGCTCATGCCCCCTCTTCAACTATAAAAGCAAACATAAAAGGTGACCAGTTGATTTAAGTTCTCTGAAGACTAGGCCTGTGGTTTATTTTTCTGAAAATGCCACTGGTAACATCTTGGAAGGCACATCAACTGAAATGGAAATGCTCAGCAATGGGTTTTGTATGGGCAGACAGATGACTGGACATGAAGGAGTAGATGGACAGATGATTAGGATGCAGAACCTCTGGCTCCACCTGAGACAAGTGAACCACATGGTTAAAATAACAGTGCTGAAGGATGAATATATGGATGATGGTTTAAGAGTTCAAACTAGGTGGGCCAAGATGGCGGCGACCTACACTGACGCATTTTGAACGCGGGGAAAAAAAGAGCCATAAAAAACACAGAGTTATTGGGCACTGTGCAAAAACCGGAGGGGCTAGACCCCCCCCCCGGAACACTCACAGCTCCCAAGGGACTGTTAAAAGTCCAAGGGCAAGGCTCTCCTCATCTCTCACAGCCACTAAACCCGGGATTCGGGAACTCCCATTTGGAGAGGCGCCTGGTAAGATCGATCCCAACTTACAGCAGGCAGAATCAGGATCCACTTGGCCATAGATCGCTGGCCTATTGGGCTCCCCACACATCAGGTTGAACTTATACCCACTAAAAAAACTTTGCGAGATAGTGGAAGGCTTAGCAAGGAACAAACAGGGGGCTCAGCGGGTGGTCCGCAGCCGCTCGTGAAGCGGAGGGTGGGAGGTTCTGAGAGAGCGCGGGAAGCTGGGAACACAAAGGCAGGAGGGAGGGGCTGAATCCCGCGCACTTACGGTAGCGCAGCTGGGGAGAGAGCATGGCTGGCAGGGACAAATCCCTGTGAACCCACGACAGGTCATCTGGGGAGAGAGACAGGCGTGGGCGGGGCCAGGGATCCGTGCACCCACGGCTGAGCTGCTGGGACGAGAGGTCCACTCAGGCAGCCAGAGGATCCGGGGCTTGGGGTACCCACGGGACCCGTGGAGGCGCAGACAGGAAGGAAATCAGGCACAGGGTCCAGCCCTGTGGCGAGAAGCCTAGAGAGAAACCAGAAATCGGGACCATAGCTGTATCCTGGAAAATCCAGACATATTAGGTGTGGAGCCAGATCCTGTCAGCCTCCGTGATGACAAACAAAGCCCACAGAATCTGTGCCTGGGCAAACAGGCCCATACCATCATAACCATTACAGGCTGATAACTCAGAGTGCAACATAGGGAAGTCTGAATTGGGAGCAGTGAAACAATCCTGGTCCATTACTCACAACCCTGGAATAGGCTGCACCAGCTCACAGTTCCTCAGGCGATTAAAACCACAGTGACCTTGAAATCCCCCTGTAAGCAAAGACAGATAGCCAAGTAACTCGTCCCCTGCACCAAATCATCCACTGTGGTTCCAAGCACAGAAAACAGACAGCTAAACGCACCCAATGGTGAAAGGTCAAAAAAAAAAAAAATAGAAATCAAGGAATTATGACTCCAACAAAGCAGAATCATCCTAGCTCATC
>CAJQZJ010032438.1:1809577-1825496 GCA_907164525.1 Lophiomys imhausi
CTAGGCGCGTATGTGCATGCCAGCAGCTAGGCGCGTATGTGCATGCCTGGAACACTGGGAGGGAGCAGAACAAATGGGTTAAAGGGCTTGCTCCTTACATGAATAGGAAGAAGGTAACTAGAATGTCCCTGTTTGTGCTATTCGACCCTTTTACAATGAAATGTATTCTAGTATTGCTTCTGTGTAGCAATCTGAGTTTTAAAAATAAAATGCCATAAAAGTATGTATAAATGCCTTAAGGGCCAACAGCTGGTGAATGCTGTCATTTTTAGTGAAATTGATCAATGAGTTTAGCTTGTCCCGAATATTCCAGAAACCCAGGCTGGGAACATTTCCTGGGACTTGGTGCTAAGTCTTGCTCTTTCTAGCCTGTTTATCCTCCCTTGGATTCTCTATATAATTTCCAAGCAGAGAGCACTCATTCATATTTTCTGTATGACATGTGACTGGGCACTACACAAGCTGATTTATTTCTATAATTCCTCTATCATGTCTCAATGGTCAGAGGAATTTTATTTTACATCAAGCAGTGCTTAACGATGTGTGTGTGTGTGTGTGTGTGTGTGTGTGTGTACATATATTAGAAACAAAGGTATTACTTTAACCAACAGGAATACCCAGAATGACTATAAATAGTAGTTTCTCCATGCTAAATACAAAGATATCCTTGAATTGAAGCATAAATTGAATTATTTTCTATTCCTCTTCTCTGTTTAGAGCCACTAATGAGCAGTTACACACACAAAGTAGATCCTTCAGAATCTTACCATGACACGGCGCGCCAAGGCAGCCCTGGCCCGGATGGCCCCTGAAGAATCCCTCTCGTCCCCACCCTCACTCAAGCAGGAACATGATCCGGGAGACTCACCACACTGATTCCATCATTGAGCAGGGCCTCTCCGAAGATCATCATGTAAAGCTGCTCATTCACACGTGCCTCCTCGAAGACGGCAAGCACGGCCACAGGGTCCACCGCGGAGATCAGGCTGCCAAAGAGCAGGTTCTGCAGCAGGCTGATGTCGCCAAGGCCGAAGGCCTTGATCTGGCAGATGAAGTAGAGAGACAGGCCAATGCCAAAGGCGTTGATCAGGGCCCCCAGGCCTGCCCACCAGAGGATGGAGCCAATGTTCTCAAAGAAGGGCCGGGTGGGCATGAAGTAGCCGCTCTCCAACACAATGGGCGGAAGGAGATAGAGGAAGTAAATACTGGAATCCATGACCGGAGGCGATTTGTGGTGGGTGCCAAAAATGATGCCGCCCACCAGCGCACCCACGATGATGAGGAGGCAGCTCTCAGGCATGAGGTGGGGCAGCTTGTGGTAAAGGTGGAAACCTGGGAACACAGAAGATGGGACCTTAATCTGCCAATGAACCTGGCTGGGTCTAGTCCAGTGGTTCTCAGCCTTGCTAGTGCTGCGACCCTTTAATACAGTTCCTTGTATTGTGGTAGCCCCCAACCATAAAATTATTTTTGTTCATGCTTCATAACTAATTTTTATTGCTGTTATGAATTGTAACATAAATATTTTTTTTGGAGATAGAGGTTTGCCAGGAGGTTGTGACCCACAGGTTGAGAACTACTGATCTTTTAGAATCAGAAAGGTGGGATGGTGGACAAGCGACTGGCATCTCCAAACCGGGCATCCCGTGTGTTGCAGGAACTCAGGGTTTTCTGATAAGATCACGTACTAACTGTCACTAGCACCAGTCACACCTGTGGGTCCACTCCTTCCCTGCTTCCTGCTTCTTAAGGGGCTGCTGAGGGTGCATAAGGGAAAAGGAGAAAAGTGGGTGTAAGTGTGCACTCATGCAAGACCCAGTGCATGGCTCGAGCAGAGTCTCGCAGGTTCCTGGACCTCTTCTTGTGTCATAGTTATTGCACATCACAAAAATAAAACTTCTTTATTTTTGTCTCCCCTACTCAACTAATAATGTTGACAACTGGTCCCATTGAAGAAGGAAATAGGGTCGTATTCTCATAAAACACCCTTTTGCCAATTATGGAGTTAACCCAGACTATATTTCCTCAGTCTGTATTGTCCAATCCCTTTTTCTTCATTTTTATAGCCAAGATCTTTTTTTTTTTAAGTCCTCACGTTTCTCATGCTATTGATTGAATCGCTCTCTTTATCTCCTGCTATAGTTTGGATCTTAAGCATCTTCTCAACATCTATTAATTTATTAATGTCTGTGGATGTGCTACTGGTAGACAGAAAAACATGTACTGACAAGACCATTGTGGCTGTGAAGTCATGGGAGTTTTGGTTGCTGGCACAAGACATGCACAAGAAGAAGCCAGCCATCATTGTAGCATGGGTGGATGAGGGACATACCAGACCAGGCATGAGACATGGTTTGTTGCTCTTCTTCTTGACACTCCCCTCTCCACAACAAGAAAAACAGAGATAGGAATGGTCCTGGCATACACTTTTCTCCCTCACTGAGAGATGGCCCACCTGGCTTGAGCAAACTGTGAATTGGGAAGATAATTAAATAAAAGTTGGAAGATGGTTTTGTGCCCTATGATAGAGAACTTGACTTTCAAATTAACTAAGGCGATTTCTTTCCATAGATTGTGGGGGACCAGTGAATGTCTCCTTGGAGAATTTTATATTTGGCTGTATAAAAAGAAGATATGGGTTTCCCTCAGTACTATTTTGAACTGACCACTGTACACATGTGTGATTGTCACTGAAGAATGTCATTCATTAGTGACTTCACTGGTGACAAGACCAATTCAAGGCCTTCTCGGGTCCTGGATCCTCAGTTTTCTAACCACAACTTTCCTGGCTTCCTTCTTTTTGTCTTCATCTTCCTTACCTTTGACTTTCAAATTATTGTTTATTTTATTCAAGCTTAACTTCTAAATTACACCATGGGCATGGAAGAGCCTGAAGTGTGTTTTCTCAGGTCTGCTTTTCACCATTCTGGCCTTGTTTCCTTGAACTGAGGTTCCTGAAGTGGATCCAGCATCTACCTGCCTTAAGGCAAAGTGGACCCATGGAGCTGCGGCAGGAACAGTCCACAAGTTTGTCACATTACAATGGAAAGGGAAAGTACTTCATGCATTTTACACTTTGAAATATGTGTCCCCTTTCATGAAGGACAGCACAATTGCATGGTCAGTGACTTTCAACTTCTATAATTCCAGTGCTTAAAAGGGAAATGGAAAGAAACTAAGTCTCCAGGAATGGAAGACCATCTTCCATACTGTTCTCCTAAATGGTTCCAGGAACAGTTCCCATAATATTCCAGGAGGTCGATGAACTAAAAGATAACTCATGAAGTCAGAAGGGACTTTAATTATTTTTGTTCTATGATATCTGTGTTTTATAATTTTATAGTTAGGCATTTAAAGGGAATGGAGAACATTTTGATATTTCCTGTCAAAGGGCTGACCAGTCTGTTCTAGGTTAACCTCTTAGGCTAGTTAAATTATGCTCCTCAAGGTCCAACTTGTTTGTTTTCAGATATTGCATGGGTCCTCAGCAAGTGTGTCTGACTGAATGAGTAATAACACATAATGATGATAATAAGGCTTGAATTATGCTATTATTCAGAATCTATAATCTGAATACTTGCAGGCGTCCTTAGAGATCAGCATAGCCAGCACCATTGTCACTGCTATTGTTACTATTTATCTCTCATGTAGAATGTTGGGCCCAACATTTGACTCCTAATATTATTTAACAACTAAGCTTCTTTCTCTTGAGTTCCTGTATGCATATGGAGTACAGAATTATCTAGATTCTTCAAGACTGGTAATTATAAAAATCATTCTTGAATAAATATGTCCTAACTGATAACTTACTTCAATAATTTTCCTTTCTGAACCATATTGGAATACATCATCATGAAAATCAAAACCATTTAACCAAGAGTCCCTTACCCAACAGTGCCCCTGACACTCTCCACATTTCCCAACAGTGATTTCTGAACACATGCAATACATCTAAAGAACAAGCAATGCCTTATGCAAATATAAGGCCAGATAAATCGAACCCTCCTCTGCTTCCAGATGTCTATCAGAAGACAAATGGCCTGACAGTCAGCAACAGATCCCTGTTCTAAGTACCCAGACCAACTTCAGCTCTAACCAAGAAGAGGGAGGCAGGTTGAGGGAGAAGGACCAGTGGAGACAGACAGTACTCCCCATTGTTTACAAATGGCACAAAAGTATCATGAGAAACAACTTTGAAAATTCTCATTATCTATCTGGCTAATCCTGAGCACCATCTTCATTTCAAGAGCCAGCTCTACTCAAACCCTCCTTCAAAGAATGTATGCTTTGTGTCGGCTTTACCATTTATCAAAATGCATCAGTTCAACTGTCTCCCAGCTGGCCATTCCCTTTCCATCTTAATACTTTAGCAACTTAAAATACAAAGCTGCTTGAAAGAGGTACCTGAGTACACCGGCGGGCCTTATCCCACAGGAAGCAAGGAGTTAAATGGATAGACAAGAGTCCATAAACCTTAACAACGACAGACTATGCATGGCTCAGTCTATATTTCACAACTGTGTGTGAGTGTGTGTGTGTGTGTGAATGAAAATATTTGAAAGATTCTACATCAGTACAGCAATCTGTGCACTCAAATTATCTACAGATTATCATAGAGGAAGCAAAGGCAATGTTATGTGCAGTAACTGACAAAATCATATGGATTTTCTACTTCGAAATGAGCTGTTTTAAGGAGGAAGGGTGGAATGTGAACCACCTCTGTGGCTTCTGGATGAAGAGCACGGGACCAGAACTCAATCTGTTCTCTTGAGCTCACTTCCATTCACAAAGGGAAGCAGAGGTAGGAGAAAAGCCTTGCTTTACAGATATTGTCTCATATACCCTGCAGGTCATTGCTGAGGTATGAGAGTCACCTGTGGTTATTTTATGACTTGCTTCCTGTCACTTGGCAAGAATCGTGAGCCTCTTAGAAGGAATAAATAACTAGAGCTGTTGACAAATTACAGTTACGTGGCTAGGAATGAGGAAATAATATTTTATAAAAGAAATGTTATTCAGTCTCTGGCATTTCTGGAAGTCTGTACATGTTCTATTTTGTATTGTTTTAAACATGGATCATTAGATTTTTACATGACAGAGCAATCACATGGTTGTTTTCTTGAAATATGAAGTCAAAACAATCCAGGCCCTAGAAGTATGCATTTAAATTTCAGACACAATCCCAAAGCCTTAAACACCCTCGACTTCCTCTTGCCTTCAGGGAATGTAATTTTAGAGCTCTTCAACTAACAGCTGATGTCTACCTAACTCATCCTCTACCTGTTACAGATTTTCATGTTTGATACCTCAGTAAGAAGCAATTCCCCCCCCCCACACACACACACACACGTGCTTGAGGACTTACCGATCTTTGCAAGAGATGCGAGCAGTATCCAGAGGGTGACTTCATAAGGAATTTGAACATAGCCATAATCCAGTTCAAACACTGATATCCTTTCATTTGGGTCTGAGCTGGAAGCAGCAAACCGAGCATCGGGTGCCTGCTGGGCAGTGGAATTTGAGGATTCATTCACATATGATGATGCATCTGAGCATGCAGGGACCATCACCAATAGCAACCAGTTCCAAGAACTAAAAGCCATAAGCATTGCAAGCCCCATGCCTGTGGGTCTCTTACCACACACCTGGGTGCTGACGTGTGCCATGCCTCGGAGCCAGGGCGGGTTTCCAGCTGCATTACCCAACTGAGAGCCAATGTATGTGCAATCCAGAAGTCATCTCCGAACGAGTCCAGTGTGATGGTGCAGATGCATCCTTTCAAATCTTCTTCAGATCTGCCGTGTCCAAGCAGCTCAGCTTCTGGCTCAAATGTGGGTTTTCAATGGGATCTACCTGGAAGACCTTCATCCGATTGTGAATTGAAGAGAAATCTATGCAGAGAAATATCTCTTCGTTCAAAGCTGTTTCCTCATTCACTGAACACTGGCTTCATCTTGTGAGTGCAAAAGACATTGGAAAGGGCACTCATTCCCTGAAACCCTGAAGTCCTTTAATAAGGAAGGGATCCTTTCTACCCTATTGGATCCCAGGAAGGAACCACCTGCTCTGTACCTGACTCCCCTCACCGCTCGCTTCTGTCTTACCTGTTTTGAACCGGTCAAAGCTGCAGGTAGCTCTTGCTGCACACTTAATTATTTGCTTTGATTTGAATGAAATGCTTGTGTAATGAAGGGCTTGCTCTGAAGGTTCTTGGCAGGCTACACTACTGACCCCTAGTGGGCACCTACAAACATGTCACCCTTTGAGAGCTGGTAATGACAAGTTGTTGATCCTGCAGTTAGCATTCACATCAAAGTGCTTTTGAGGATGAAGAGCTGTTAATAATTGTACCAGGCCATGAAAGGATGAAATGGGACTGTCCTGGAAGATCTATCAAATGGGGTCTTCACAGACAAGGGAAGAGGAGGCAAGGTAAAGACCAGGAATATAATGAACACTGGATTTCCTGACCGATAATATATGGAAGAAGCAAGACTCCTCCTCTCTATAAACTTCACAGTTTCTGCAAAGGGAAGAAACTAAATAAGAAGTTGCGTGAGTGTATCTGAAAACCCAGTTGTGAAAATGCTCTCAAGCCCCATGGTTAACCATTTGTTATTGTCTTCTATCTGTACAAAACAAACAAAAAACAAAAACAAACAAAAAACCACCTGCATGGGCTGTCTATGAGGTCCAGAATGGATTTTGTCAAAGGTTCTTTATCTGGAAGTGGGTAATTGTTTTCATCCCGTGGAGCAGATAGAACAGTAAATAAGATAGAGAAGAAGAAGGAAGAGAAGGACTTCAAAATGCCAAGATTGCCTTCAGATTTAATATGTATCTCCCTAAAGGCAACTGAAGCAAGGACGTTAAAAACAGCAAGCAAGCTGTGCTTAGGGCCACAGTGATTGGCACTTTGAGTCTGACCAAGCTGGTACACCTCTCTTGTCAAGCGTACCTTGGGAAACCACTTTCTAATTTCATTTACAAGTGGAAATTTTTTAAGGCAGAAGATAGAAAGTAACAGAATGGAAAAAGAAACAGCATGCCAACAGCACAGACAGAAAGGTAGATTCATTTTACAAATAGTCTCTAAGTAGCCTTTGATGTAATAAACACTGTTTGGAGTAGAGAGAGAGATCTTAGAGAAATGAAAGGGTCGGTCATTCAAGAAGATGCAGAAGAATGCGAAGCACGGATTTACAAAGTAAGATAGATTAACTCCAGGAAGAAAATTGGATCAAATTCAACATCAGCTAATATGATAGGATGAGGGGCAAAGTCAAAGAGATCACTTAAATAAACCGAGAAAGACCATCAGACCAAATCAACATGTTTTCATTTTTTAAAAAGCCACTAAAACAGGAGTATAGGGAGGTACCTTGATGTGGTAACATCCACAGGCAACAACTTATTTCCTACCCTAAGACTGAGGCTTCGTCCTGATCTTCGCCCTTCTGCTCAACACCCCCATGCAGGCTCTTTCCAGGGCAGGTGAGCAATAAAGAAAAGAATACCTGGGTTGGTTTGCGAAAATAAAATTCCTTCCATGCACATATGATATAATCTATTTAATGGAAAAATAATTAATAATTGACTAAAAATCTGTTAGATCTACTTAAGGAGCCTGTTACCAAAGTTGTCAGAACCAGTTCCTGGGCCCTGGCAGCCCTGGCAAGCTAAGCTCAGTCACCATCCCACTATGCTACTATTGAGAAGTACAGAGAGGAGATTTATTCAATGGGGCCATGATGGGGAAAAGAACCAGGAGGTCCAGCGACCCCACCTACCCACCACATTCATCTTCTGGGGTCTGGACATGATGTTCTGTCTTAAGAGAGGGCAAGAAGGGTGCATCACTAAACAGTCCCCATTGACTATTCTTTGCCTACAATTCACCTGTCAGTTGTCTCTACTCTGGGTTCTTCATGAAGGTGGCTTAACATATGAAATGTCTTTCCTGGAAACAAGTCCTTCCTCTTCCGGGCAGCAGGCTTTAGCCTTTTTCTTTTCCCAGTTTGAACTTTCTGGGGAAATTCCAATTACTGATAGACAAGGAAACAGGAACAATTTTCTCTTAAGAATACATCCACCACTGGAGGAGTAGGATGGGTGGGAGAGTGGGACCAGGAGAGGTGGAGGGAGGGGCTGTGATGGAGATGTAACTTGAAGTAATTAACAAACGTTTAAAAAAAGAGAATACATTCACACTTGCTTACAGATATACTTCTTAGATGACCAGTGTCCAATATCTTGTAATTATTTATTTTAGGGCACTGTTTCAAGTTGGGGCATGTAGTCTACCTCTATGTGCATAGTATGACTAATCATAATACAATTGGGAACACATGAACACAGGCCTGGACAAGCTTCAGGGTACCAACAATTTTAGTTTGAAGAACATCAGCTTACTTAGATGTCCTCCTATTCTTTGCATTGTAGAAGGTGACAGAGCACATTGTAAAACCAGGGTTCCTATGAGCTTATGCCTTCCTTGTTCAACCCAGAGAAGACTGTTTGCAGAGACAGCCTCTCTTTCATGATCTGTCTTGCCTGAAGCAAACAATTCCAGGAAAGAGAGACCACAGACTCCACCGCTAGCCCCCAAAGTTGTATCATCGTCCTCATTTCCAAGACACCACTATGCCTCCATAAAGGGTCACAGGTAGCTTTTTCTCTATACAGGACCTTTATGATATGGGAGAGTGTCTGTTCTTCCCTGATCAAATTAAACTGTTTCATCCGTTGAGGTTAGACTGTGGTCCCTCTCTGCCTGCTGTCTTTATAAACTTCCTCAGAAATATGACAGAAAACTTATTTGATACAAGAGGCATAAATACGAATACCAGAGCTAGCAACAATGAGAGTTATCTGAAAGCTTAGGAACTCCTATATGAGTCGACACACGTTACCATGAACCACCGAGCCTAGTCCACTCTGAAGGGAGGAGACCATGGTACATCAAGTCTCAACTCAGGGCCAGAGGGAGACTCCACTCTGTCAAGCAGGAGCACACAGCTTTGTCTTCATAGGCCCCAACAGAGCCCTAATGTCCTCCAAGACCACGCTACCATCCTTCCCTCTGAAGACCATAAGCCTAACATCATTTAGGAGATGGGTTGAAACTGGAAGATAGATACAACCCACTTCCATCACTAAAATACAGACACCAGACTGTAAAGTTGTTCCCAAGGATTTAAATAGCACAATTTCTCAAATGGCAGGTTTTACCTCTGAATTATACTGATTAAAAAGAGAACTGTCAAAAAAATCTATTTTCCTTTTGATATGTTGACAGTCTAAACATAATCTATGCTGAATAAACAGCACTTGTTGATTATTTTACATGTTAAACATATGCTACTGGGCATGGTAGCACACATCTTTAATCTCAGCACTTGGTAGGCAGAAGCAGGTGGATTTCTGTGAATTCAAGGCCAAAGTGGTCTACATAGCAAGTTCTAGGCCAGCCAATGCTACAAAGTGAAATCCTCTCTCACAAACAAACAACTTACATGTCTTTAAGCAGTCACACTTTTGTATAACATATAATGTTTAGACATAGTGTTTTGTACATTTCTAGTCATAAGTACATAAGGTATTAAATATAATAAAATTATTTTAAGATGGTGTTTGAAAAGTGGTAATTTGAAAGACCCTAACATAAATAAAAACTTAAGTAAACTTCTATTTTGTTAAGATACAGTTTCCTAAATAGTCACACACACACACACACACACACACACAAAAAAAAACTTGGTGAAAATCAGTAGAAAACATCTTAAAAACAAACTCCTGATAATTTTACAATGCACATACACACAAAATTAGGCATTAGAGTATCTGATCTCAGCATTATTTATGACAGAATGTATTACCTGTCAGCAATTATCCTAACAAAATCACCTCATCTCAACATTGATAGAACATGCACATTTTCTATGGGCTAAAGTTTTGAAAATCTCTCAGTCCATAGGCTAATCCTAAAGTTAATCCTTTACATTTTGACTTTGCATAGCAAAATTCACTTTGGAAATTTTCTGAGTATTTAACAAAAGTATTTTTATGTCCTTATTTTCTGTTACTCTATCAATAAATAAATACAATTTAATTTCTTTCTAAAAAATGTTTGTTTGTTTTTGACACAGGGCCTCTCTGTGTAGCCCTGGCTGTCCTGGAACTCACTCTATAGACCAGGTTGGCCTCAAACTCAAAGACCAACCTGCCTCTGCCTCCTGAGTGCTGTAATTAAAGGCTGCACCACCACCACCTGGCATGCCTTCCCAAGCCTTAACTCAGAAAGACAATATTTTTCCTTTTTCTTCTTTTCTATTTCTTCAGTTATAGCCAGAGCCTAAATGTACTTTCTCTGTATTTGTTTACTCTTTCCCTGAAACTACCTCTCTTCTCCCATGTGGTGGCTTGCTGAACTGCTATGCCTGACTCAAAGAACAGGGCTTTCTTTTCCATGTCTCCCTCCCTTAACAGATGTTGAGACTCCATCATGCCTGCCCTTTGAATATCAGACTATTGAAAAAAACGCTCCCCAAGAAATTAGAATTTCTTATAACAATAATAATCCAAGTGGTTCAGAATACTGAGAGACAAAGCCAGTCACCAAATGACAGTGGCCAATATGGGTCAAAAAGAAACAAAACAGGGCTCCAGACTAAAGGAATGCAAAGCCTAAGGTAGAGTGAGCATGAAGTAGCTTACCAAGGGTCTCTACCAAGAGTCGAAAACAAAGCCCATATAGTCTACACTTCATTAAACAGAGACGTAAGTTGGTTGATGTCAGCTGAAGTAGGAATATAAAATTTTAAGAATAAACAGATTATAGTAGATGCATGCAACTATTTCGTCAGTTGTCCTAATTGTCAGTCAACTTCTGAGTGTCTGACAACAAAAATGTGTCTTTCATTTTGGCGATGAAAAGGATAACTTCCCCCTTTCTTCTTTTCTGTTTCTGTTGGATATTATGTCCCAGGACAGTATGAGAGTACAGTGTATCACAGTGGGCACATGAGAGTTATCTCATTGTGCCTGAAGTCAGAAAGATAAAAGGATAAATACTGATGTACTGATGCGCCACCCTTCCTTTTCTTCCCTTCTTCATCTAGTCTGGAGCCATGCCCATGGGATAAATCCACTCACATTCAGGATGGGTCTTTTCTTCATTCCTCATTTAAACCTTTCTGGAAACACACTCCCAGACACACCCAGAACTGTGTCTCCCAGGTGAGTCTAAATCCAGTTAAACTGACAATGGGGATGGACTGTTACTTGAAGGAGATATTTTAATATGTACTTATCAGGCAAATAAAATATGTTTCAGCCTTAATTCTGCACTAAGCTTTGCAATTGCCTGAAGCTTATAATCTAATTACCAAGACAATCTGTTGGCAGGAAAAGCCTGTCCTTTTCTGACCCCATTTGAAGCCAGTCTTAAGAATCACTGTGGTCCTTGCCATAGGCTCTTGAAAATTGGTCCACACATGGGGTCCAGTGGTGAAGAAGGAATAGCCTGCCTTCCCTGTCTGTTAAATACCTTATAATTTAGGTTACCATATCCTGTCTACCCTCATGTGACTAATTGAAGGTGGTATGCCCTGTGGGAAAATCTTCATCCTTCAGAGCTTCAACTATGACAAGCAGTGGTTTGGGTGGAAAGGTCTTCCTTTTTTTATTTTCTTAACCTTTGGCCCCAGTGGTGGCTTTTGTTTCAGAGATCCTCCTAAAGAAAAACGAGCAAATCTCACATAAGTGTCTTCATGACCATGTGATGAATTAGAAAGTCACATCTCTCCTAAAATAGCTTTCAACCCAATCATCAACACCTCTTTCCTACTCACCATAATGTATATTCATAAGTGGCTTTATCAGAAAATATCTGTGCAGCGTGTCTGGGCCTACCACATCAGTTGTTGATTCTCATCAAGGCCAAAAGTTCTATTCTTTTTTAAGGAAGAATGGAGAAGGGGAAGATCTGAGATAGAGAACAGGCTGGCACTGTCCTGAGAATGATTCGCTTTTCAAGTCCCCAGCTAGCAATTAAACTGTGTGGTCTTGGATCAACTCCTGCTATATTATCCCTCTAAATTGAAAGCCTGCATCCCAAGCTGGAGAGGAGTCAACAGCTTTGACCTTGCCTTCAGGACAGAAAAGCTGAAATGATACCTCCAGAGTTCAGCGGCGAAGACCTGGTGAAGGATATAACCAACTCCAGAAACACCCCAACATGAAGAGAAGAACTACCAGGTGGGGAGGATGGACATGAATGTGAGCCTGAAAAGGAAGCACAACCCCACACTAGGGCTAACGCCATGTTCTTACAAGTCTAATGTGACAACTCCCTAGGGAACTCGGTTTTGCTTTGTTGGGCTTTCTTTCTTTCTTCCTTCCTTCCTTTCTTTTGGTGGCCTTTTTTTTTGTTTTTGAGACAGAGTTTCTCTGTGTAGTTCTGGCTGTCCTAGAACTCACTCTGTAGACCGGACTGGCCTAGAACTCAGAGATCAGCCTGACTGTGCCTTCCAAATACTGGGATTAAAGGCAGTCACCACCATGCCTGGCTTGGGACTTGATATTTTTCTAGATGGAGAAACTTGAAGCTGTGTGATCTTAGGCATGTCTTAAATCTCTCTCTAGTCTTGGTTGCATTTTTTGATGATGATGGTGGTGATGATGGTGTTGATTTTTCCTGTCTTAAAGATAGGCTGAAGATAAGTGCTAAAGACAGAATACAGGAAATCCTTGGTTCATAGTACAACAAGAGCATCATATTCATGGTCAAAAAAAAATGTCATATATAGAGAGGTTTTACATCCCTTAATATCGCCACACTAATAAGTTATTTGTCCTCAATGCAACTGAAATTTATTGGAGGGTTGAAGTTAAACAGCAACTAAACAAGTCTTAAAATGCAGCCTGCCACTTTACTCTCCCACTCACATCGTTACTAGTTACCCTCATTCAGAGAGTAGTGGCAAGGATAGCTGAGCCCAGAGCAGTCTGGCTGAGTTCACAACTGTGCCCTTGCTAATCTTCCCAGGGTGTTGTCCTCCCCTCCCACCTTTTATCTCACTGTGACCCCTGTGCTAGAAGTGTCAAACATGTCTCTTTCTACTACTTCTGGGATGATTTGTCCATTTTTTTCTTTTCTCCCATTCCTTTAAAGTAACAATGACATTATAGTTCAAGGGACTCTGAGTGTCACTAAGGTAGTAGACAACATGTGCTGGCATTTGGAAGAGGCTTTTGTTTGCCCAGAAGAATTGTTGCTTGAATAAATTCAGCTGGCAGACTAATGAGATGCAGGGAAATTCTGTGGTCATGTTAGTCTACTTTGTGTTGTTATATCAGAATACCACTGACAAAGTAAATTATAATGAGCCAAAACTCATTGGCTCTCAGGGGCTGCAGATTCAAGATCAGGGAGCTATCTTTTGCTGAGGACCTTCTTACTGCATTGTACATGTGGGAAACAGTTTATGGTGGACCCAGAAGGACAAATAAAAAGAAAGAGCAAGATAAGGTAAAGCAAGTGGCTGAGACTTGGCTCAGTGATGAGGAGTTCACTGTACAAGTGTGAGGACCTAAGTTTGGATCACAACACCCATGTAAAATGTCTGACATAACAGCACATCTGGAGCTTCATGCTGTGTGCCACATAGAAGAAGGTACTTGGCATCTATCTCTTGTCTCTATATGAGCATGTACAGATAATTCACCCCTCCCCACTTGCATATACATGCATGTATATAACACACATACACACATATACACCAGCTCTGATCACACTGAACCCACTCTCACCATGATGGCATCTGTTGATGTTTGAAGGAAACACCTTTTTCATCTGAGAATCTACCAATAGTTCCACTTCCTAACACTGTCACCATACTAATCAGTTTTCAGAATGAGCTATGGAAAAAGATAAACATTCAAACTAGAGTAGAAACCCAGAGGAAATTTCTAGTCTCCTCCTCTACTTGATCTTCAGGGGCAAACATGGATATGGAAAGAATCATATAACTAGTTTCACAATTTGATCTCAAAGAATATTTTGTCTGCCAGTGTACCATTGCCACCTCCTATGTCCTGTGATGCAGCAACCCAGGTGAATCTATTTACCCCAATAAGGTTTCTTCTACCTCATCTGTCTTTTATACCTCATATTGAAGTATCAGCTCCAGCTGTCATAATTTCTTTTCTTTCCTTTTTTTTGGATTTTTAACAAGCCTAGGACTGAATTGTGCAATCCAAGCCCATCTAACCTAGCTCATAACTCTATTACCCAAATATGATCCCGTATATACATATGTCCCTCTAGACTATTATTCTCCATGCTATGCTGATGTTCCAGGCCACGTGGAAGGATCTTCTTTAATCTACCCCAAGGCATGTCCTCCTTCTTTGCTCCTGGCTTCTTCTCCAGTCTTCTTCCCAAGATGTTCTCTATCTCTCAAAAAGCCCCACGCACCTAAGTAAAATGGAAGTTGTCAGGAGCTTACTGTCTTGAAGTCAAACAATTCTTAAAATAATAATATCTTTAAGTGCCATTTTCTGTACATCTCTGAGGGTTTTCAAGACATCTATTGATTTATAAATCTATCTATCATCGAACAAGCAAACTGTCAAATTCTATCAAAATTAATGTTATTTTTTATCAATATACAAAATTTTATGCCAATGTATCAAAAGATAACCTTATTTTAAGAATAGCAATAGTTCAATATCTTTGGCGGGCCAAGATGGCGGCGACCTACACTGACGCATTTTGAACGCAGGGAAAAAAGAGCCATAAAAAACACAGAGTTATTGGGCACTGTGCAAAAACCGGAGGGGCTAGACCCCCCCCCCCAGAACACTCACAGCTCCCAAGGGACTGTTAAAAGTCCCAGGGCAAGGCTCTTCCCATCTCTCACAGACATGGAAGCCACTAAACCCGGGATTCGGGAACTCCCATTTGGAGAGCCGCCTGGTAAGATCGATCCCAACTTACAGCAGGCAGAATCAGGATCCACTTGGCCATAGATCGCTGGCCTATTGGGCTCCCCACACATCAGGTTGAACTTATACCCACTTAAAAAACTTTGCGAGATAGTGGAAGGCTTAGCAAGGAACAAACAGGGGGCTCAGCGGGTGGTCCGCAGCCACTTGTGAAGCGGAGGGTGGGAGGTTCCGAGAGAGCGCGGGAAGTTAGGAACACAAAGGTGGGCGGGAGGGGCCAAATCCCGCACACTTATGGTAGCGCAGCTGGGGAGGGAGCACGGCTGGCAGGGCCAAATCCCCTCGAACCCATGACAGGTCAACTGGGGAGAGAGACAGGCGTGGGCTGGGCCAGGGATCCGTGCACCCACGGCTGAGCTGCTGGGACGAGAGGACCGGGGCTTGGGGTACCCACGGGACCCGTGGCGGCGCAAACAGGAAGGGAATCAGGCACAGAGTCCAGCCCTGTGGCAAGAAGCCTAGAGAGAAACCAGAAATCGGGACCATAGCTGTATCCTGGAAAATCCAGACATATTAGATGTGGAGCCAGATCCTGTCAGCCTCCGTGATGACAAACAAAGCCCACAGAATCTGTGCCTGGGCAAACAGGCCCATACCATCAGAACCATTACAGGCTGATAACTCAGAGTGCAACATAGGGAAGTCTGAATTGGGAGCAGTGAAACAATCCTGGTCCATTACTCACAACCCGGGAATAGGCTGCACCAGCTCACAGTTCCTCAGGCAATTAAAACCACAGTGACCTTGAAATCCCCCTGTAAGCAACGACAGATAGCCAAGTAACTCGTCCCCTGCACCAAATCATCCACTGTGGTTCTAAGCACAGAAAACAGACAGCTAAACGCACCCAATGGCAAAAGGTCAAAAAAATAGAAATCAAGGAATTATGACTCCAACAAAGCAGAATCAT
>CAJQZJ010032438.1:1851403-1866624 GCA_907164525.1 Lophiomys imhausi
AAGAAGAAGAAGAAGAAGAAGAAGAAGAAGAAGAAGAAGAAGAAGAAAGAAGCCACTGTTTTCTTGGCAAGAGTGAATTTCAAGAGACTCTACATATTCTGGATTTAGATCCTCTGTTAAAAATATGACTTTCAAAGATTTTTGCATATTTAAACTTAGTTCAGAATAAAGTGTTAAGTTTTGTAGAAATTCAGTGCAACCCTCTTTTCTCTTATGAAGCATGCTTTGGTGTCATACCTAACAGGTCTTTGCCTAAGTCCAGGTGAGGATTTCTTCTAAACATTATATGTTTATGGTTAGTTGGTTTTTTGTTTTGTTTTGTTTTGTTTTGTTTTGTTTTGTTTTGTTTTTGAGATCTGTATTTCATTTTGAGTTCAGTCTTATAGGAGTCATGAGATTCATTTCATCATATAAAGTACAGTTTATTTGCATATTAGATACAATAGATGATACATTGTGTATAACATATAATGATGGTATGCTGTTGATTATTACAGATACAATATATGATACATTGCACATAATACATAGTGATGATACCCAGTTGATCCCGCACTATTTGCTTAACATTTTTTGTGTTATTAAATTGTTGTTGAACTTTAGGAAGACTCAACCAACAACATTTGGTGAAGTCTGCATTTATATGTTGATTTTTTTTTTTTTTTTTTTTTTTTTTGCTCATGCCTTGTCATGACTGCTCTTGAGAACAAAGAGAGGGAATTTCTCTCCAGATGGTATCAATCTCCAACTGTAAAAGTTTGTCAGTAGAGTAAGATAAGAAAAATGAAATCTATCACAGACAAAGCATATACCCTCTCATCTACAGTGGCAGTGGTTTGATTGGTTGCTTTTTTGTTTGTCTTCAGATCTTGTTCTGATAATGGGCAAGTTTCATTCGCCTGTCCACCTGAAAGGTTCTGAATGAATTAGAGGGAATTTTGTTAAGTGCTCTTTTGGAATTGCTTGTTTTGACCCTGCGACTTTTCTTTCTTACCATGGAAGATTCCACTGAAAGACTTTGGATTTTGAATTAGCTTGCATGTACAAGTTAATACCTCTGAGCTCTGCTGTATTAGATTAACATATCAGCAGATTCAATTCGACTTTGTCCCCTTGAATCCTTTTCTGTCATGTTAATGAGGAATATTGATCTAACTCTTTCTTTTTCTATACCCTCATTATTATGTTTAGGAATTAGAAAAAAAATATGGGTTCACAAAATGACTTGCAAACATCTCTTCCTCTTCTGTTTTCTGAAACTTCTTGAAATGCTTGATAGAAGTAGGCAGAGAAGCCTTCCCGCCTGGGGATTTCCAGTTTGTAAATTTTGAAGTATGAATTCAGTTTGTTTAATAGTTGTGACCATTTTTGTTATCTATTTCACCCAAGTCAAGGTTTTCTGAGGCTGTAAGCATGTCCCTAAAACTATCCATAGTATTTCCTCCATACCGTTTAATGTGCAGGATTCCCCGAACATTAAAACTGACTGACCAGGGCTGGAGAGATGGCTCAGTGGTTAAGAGCACTGGCTGCTCTTCCAGAGGTCATGAGTTCAATTCCCAGCAACCACATGGTGGCTCACAACCATCCATAATGAAATCTGGTGCCCTCTTCTGGCCTGCAGATATACCTGCAGACAGAACACTGTATACATAATAAATAAATCTTTAAAAAAAAGATGACTGACCATTCTTCATACATTTTTTCATCCTGCATCTAGATTGTTTATTTTGAACAAGGAGATCTTGGTGTTGTTTGCCCTGCTCTCATTTTTCTCATTCTCTTCCTTGTATCTGTGTGTCTGGGTTGGGGTGGGGGTGCATGTGAGTAAGGTGTGTGTGGAAGTAAGAAGAGGGTCAGGTCCCCTGCTGCTGCAGCTACAGATGGGCATGCGCTGTTGACAGGAGGAGTGGGAAACACACTCAGGTCCTCTCCAAGAGTGATGAGTAATAAGTAATACGCTTAGTTGATGAGCCCTATTCCAGTCCCATATTTATATTTTTAGTATGAACCCTTAATATTACACACACACCACATGCAAACACACACCCCCACACACACATGCATACACACACACCACACACATACCACACACACACACACACACACACACACACACACACACACACCACAGACAGCACAGACACACAAATACATACACAGCACACACAAACCATAAAGCACACACTCACACACATACACACATAGCACACAGACATACACACATACATATACATACACCACACACACACACACACACACACAGCACAGCTCCATATATGTTGCACTCTTATTTTCTCTCACTTGGAAGTAGTATTGAAATTCTCCTTAAGCATTCTCTTTTTTTCTTTTGTTTTTTCTTTTTTATTAATTTATTTTTTCAAATTATATCTCAATCAAAGTCCCCTCCTTCCTCTCCTCCAGGTCCCACCCTCCCTCCCTGTTCCCCATCTCCATCCAAGTCCAATCTTCCTTGGCCCCACATAACCTCTTTCAGTTCATCAGTCATATGAGGGCTAAGAGCTTCCTCTTGTACTGGGGCCTGTTATGGCAGCCCAGCTAGGGTAAGGTGTTCCACTAACATGCAACAGGGTCCATGACTCGCTGCTGGGTAGAGTTTTTTCTAGGATAGTTATACTAGGTTCCTGTCTGTTTGGGTCTGTGGGTTGTAGGATAGTTATCCTGCACTAAATGGCTAAAACCCAGTTATAAGTGAATACATGCCATGTGCCTTTTTCTGGCTCTGGGTTAGCTCACTCAGGATGAGCTTTTCTGTTTTCATCCATTTGGCTGAAAATTGCATGATTTCCTTGTTTCTGATAGCTGAGTAGTATTCCATTGTGCAAATACACCACAATTTTTTTGTTTGGTTGATTTTTTGTTTTGTTTTGTTTTGTTTTTAATCCATTCTTCAGTTGAAGGACATCTGGGTTATTTCCAGTTTCTAGCTTCTATGAACATAGTTGAGGAAATGTCCTTGTGGTTTGGTGAGGTATCTTCTGGATGTATGGCCAGGAGTGGTATGGCTTGGTCTTGAGGTAGAGCTATTTTTTTTTTAATCCATTCTTCGTTTGAAGGACATCTGTGTTATTCCCAGTTTCTGACCATTATGAATAAAGCTGCTATGTACATAGTTGAAGCAATGTGGTTTGGTGGAGAATCTGCTGGATACATGCCCAGGAGCAGTATGGCTGGGTCATGCGGTAGAACTATTGCCAGTTTTTTAGATTCTTCATATAAGTGCTTTAGTGTTTGTCTTTTCCTAACTGGTTTTTTTTGTTTAATTTACCTAATATATCCTCTAGATACATCCATGTTGTGACTTAGTACAGAAATTCCTTCTGGGTTTTGACTAGTACCCCATCATCTATCATGTTTTAGCAAAATAGTGTTTTTGTTGATTTCTTTTAGGGGCAGTCCAATGAAATGAAGCATAGTATTGTATTATTTTTTCCTTCTCCTTAAAGTCAACATCTCACCTCCTTAAGTGGTATATACACACCTTAATACTAGATAGGGCCTTGACCAATCTCCTCTATGTTGCAGTAAAATATCTGTATCTGCACTGAAAACATTTTCAGAAATATCATAATTGGTTTTTTGCATGATTGTTTATATGTCCACATTTTTGTGGTACACATGTATGCAAGCATATGTGCATGCATGTTCCTGTGTGAGTGTTCTTCTGTATGTATGCACACATGTATGAAGGTCCAACGTTCTTGTTGGGAGTCGTCCTCTGATTTTCTCTCTGATTTTTTTTTAACTGAGGCAGGCTCTCTCTCTTTCTCTGAACCTGGAGTCTGCCGAATCCAGCTAGCCTGGCTACCAGCCTCTTTGGGGATCCTCTGCCTCCAGAGTGTAAGGATTACAGATGGATGCCATGTGTGCCCCAGGCTTTTTATGGATGCTGGGTATTCAAACTCTGGTTGTCTTAGTTAGGGTTTCTATTGCTACAATGAGACACCATGACCCAAAGCAAGTTGGGGAGGAAAGGGTTAATTTGGCTTACACTTCCATATTGTAGTTCATTATTGGAGGAAGTCAGGACCAGAACTCAAATAAGGCAGGAGCTGATGCAGAGGCCACGGAGGGGTGCTGCTTACTGGCTTGCTCCCCACGGGTTGCTCAGCCTGCTTAATTACAGAACCCAGGACCACCAGCCCAGAGATAGAACCATCAAGAAAATGTGCTACAGTTGGATCTTATGGAGGCATTTTCTCAACTGAGGTTCCTTCCCTTCAGATAACTCTTATCTTGTGTCAACTTGATGTAAAACTATCCAATACACTGGTCTTTTCCCATTGTAACAAACTCTGCTGAAATATCTCCCTGCCCTCACGACTGTCTGAATTTTGCGAGTGCTGTCCTCACTATGATGAGCTTTGCAGCTCTGTGTCATTTGCTGTTATTTTGGCCAGAAATTGGGAGGAAGGCCACAAGCTTCAGCCAATCTGTGGCTGTAGTGTCGTTGTGCCTGGGACCACTCCTTCCATACTCATCTTCCAATGGCCCATTTTTTGTTTTGTTTTGTTTTGTCTTTTGAGACAGGCTCTCACTCCGTAGTCCTAGCTCTTCCAGAACACACTGTGTAGACCAGGCTGGTCCTAATCTTATCCAGATCCACCTGTCTCTACATCCTGAGTACTAGGATCAAAGGCATGCACTACCTGCACCCTCAGCAGCCTCTTTGGAAGTGTGGTAGTTTTATGGCTGAGTTCTCAATGCTTATGGTATATTTACATTAGATTCAGCTTGCTGATGAGTCTTGGAGTTATAAACAATCTTGTAGCCTTACTTTCTTTTTCTTAATTAAAAAATGTATTTATTTTGAAACATCAAGAATGTGAACAATATGTTTCTGTCTGCAATATCTATCCTATTTTGGGGTTTCATGGGTCCCCTTTTTCCTCTTGGCAGTTTTCTAGACAGGATTAGGGTTTATTAACCCCACTTCTCCTAGGCACATCTCACACTGTAAATGGACACAGAGAAAAAATATCAATTGGAGTTCAATACACTCTGGAGGACCACAGATCCCTATACCTAAGGGGACAGTTCTTAGTCCTTGGGGAACTAGGTTCCCAATATCTCTAGTGGTACTCTCTTGTTGGGACCACTGCTTCAAATACCAGATTGTCTAAAGTCTGGGCAGTGACTCAGGAAAGGGATGAGAAAATGTAAGAGAAAGAAAGGCTAGGGAATCCTT
The DNA here is from genome assembly GCA_907164525.1 of Lophiomys imhausi. NCBI lineage: Eukaryota > Metazoa > Chordata > Mammalia > Rodentia > Muridae > Lophiomys > Lophiomys imhausi. The sequence continues at coordinate 1,856,613 of CAJQZJ010032438.1, forward strand.
TCTCGGTCTTCAAGCTTCATCTGCAGCTCTCTGGTCGGCCCTCATACCCACTTACAAGACTTGGACTGACTCACAGTGTAGATCAGCAGATACTAAAAAAGGGGGAAAATTGATAAGCTCTGGATTCCTATTTTCTCTAACCCATTTGTTTTTGTTTACTTTTCAGAGTCCTCAAATGGAATTTTTACCTTCTCAAAATTAAGTGTTACTTATCACTGCTTCGTGAATGTATGGGGGAGGGAGGGAGAAGGCGCACATGCACATGAACTGCCATGCAGGGAGGTCAGAGGACGACTTTTGGGAATTTATTCTCTTTCTGCCCTTCTGTGAGCTTGAGAGATTGAAGTGCAGTCATTGGGGTGCAGTGCAAGTGCTTCACCTACAGAATCATCCCACCAGCCCTGAATGGTGAGTTTTCTATGCATGTCTCCAGGTTTTACAGCAGCAGTGAAAAGGAGAGAGTCTCCGTCAGGGTTCCTATTGCTGTGATAAAACATCATGACCAAAAGCAAATTGAGGAGGAAAGAGTTTATTCCAGCTTATAATTCTTAGGTCCATTGTCCAGGGAGTACAAGCCAGGAACGTGGAGGCAGGAACTGAAGCAGAGCCGTGGAGGAGTGCTGCTTGCTGGTTTCGTATTCATGACTTATTCAACCGCTTTTCTTATAGCATCCAGGACCACCAGCCCAGGAGTGACACTGCCAACACTGAGCTAGGCCCTCCCACATCGACCATCAATCAAGAAAATGTACCTCTGGCTTGCCCATCTGGTGAGGGCGCTTTCTCAGCCAAGGTTCCCTCTTCCAAAATGATTTTAGCTTGTATCAAGCTGACATAAAACAAGCCAGTAGTCAGGACCATATGTATTTATTTCATCTTACTTGAAGTGCCAACCTGGGAATAAGATGAATGTTATTGATGACTATTTATGAGAACCGTCTGGGAGATCATTATAGGGTCCTTAAGGGCAGATCTGCAGTGTGTCCTTGAGGGGTAGCACCCATATGAAAATGAGGATGCTTTTTTAAAATAGTGAAATAAAGCATTATGGTCATTATGTATGAACTGAGAAGAGAGTCCATGGCCGCCTTGTCTAGATGGTGCAATCAGAAAACCGTGCTTGGTTCTTACTCTACTGAGGGTAGCTGCTCAGCCGCAGTCTCTCATACATAGGAAATTTGTTTTGATTATTCTCTTTGTTTTGGTTGATACACATGGGACATATATTAATAATGCTTTGTCCTAAGTGCAAATCTGCCATCTTCACTGGGCCTAGCTGCGGGAAAGAAAACACTCTATAAACATGGACCTGGGTATTTCTGCTTTCATGTATGTACAAATCTGAGACACTGTAAAGCCAGAGGCAGGACTCTGGAATCCTTGAGAGTTCAGAATTTATTCTGGAACAAGATAAACCTGGCTGCACCAGCAAGAAGAGGCTTCTGATTCTATGATCTCAGAGAGAGGCTGGCGGAAACCCAGGGAAGCTAGCCATAGCTGGGGTACAGTGGTGCAACAAGTGTGGGTTCCTCCCCACTGTGGTCCCACAGCAATCCTTCCCGCAAGAAACTTCTTCCAGGCATAATTCATACCCTTTGGCTCCTCTTTAACTCTGAGATTTCCAGCCAGGATGCTGCTTAGTGCCAAAGCTGCAGTGTTTTTTATGATGTTGTTCTTCTGCAAAGGAGAACCAGAAGAGGACTTCACACAGGCACCAAGTGGCCAGATTACAACCGTTGACCTACTCTGCATGTGGTCCATAGTGGATGTGAATCACAACATGGAAGTCAGTTCGTGAGGTGCGGTCCTTCACTGCCCACATGATGAGCCATGCTATTCCGTCAGGACAGGTGGCGTTCAAAGGTCATAAACATCCACTCCAAACCAGAGCCCTGTTTGAACTCCAGACCAACTTATGAGAATCAGTTTCACCTTGCTAATCCAAATGGTGACCTGGCCCTTAAACACATCATTTTGTTACCAAGGAAGACTTCCTCTAAGACCACCTGGTCAGTCAGTGTATGCCCTCAGCACTTATGCCCAGACTCAGCTTCGCAATTGCTGCCCCTCTAGTTGGTTGGTAACTGCTATCTCATTCTTTGTCTCCTAATTGGACTAATGATCTGGGCCTAATTAGTCTCTACTTCCAGAGTCTTGGGGTAAGACTATATACTTTGATTTCTGCATAAAAGGTTCTGGCCAAGGAAAGAAGTGGAAATTGTGATCAGCTCTCCTATCCCTAAATCTAAACCCTATGCAGAGTCTACCAGCCAAGAGGAGGGTTGTGTCCTCTCTGTTAACACAATTTAGAAGAACTTGACTCAAATTTTCCACACTCTGAATGTTGAGCTTGTGTTTTTTCTGGAGCTAGTGACCTTCTCTTGTGGTACCAAGCAGGGAAGAAAGGACAGCTCCCACTCAGCCCCTCGGTCACAGGTCACAAGGGGAGTAATTGCCATTCTGCAGTGTACTGGGCTGCTAGGCTAAGACATGGGATGAGCTCAGTAAGTGTGCTTGTGAGTCATGATAGCCAACAGAGGATTCCACGCACATCATCCAGCTGCCATTTTAGAAGCACGTACCTAGATCATGTCTTCAAAAAGGGCATTTCCCACAAGCCCCCAGGAGATCCTTTCTATTCTGTGCTCTGTTAGTCTTGCCTTTTATGTTTCCCCTCTGTAGAGCTGATGAGGAAACTTACAGCAACATTAATTTACAGAAAAACTTTAGATAGAGTTTCAATCATTCATATCTAATAAGATGAAGCTTTACTTATCTGATTTCATACACACCACACACACACACACACACACACGATAAATTCATACACACAGTGCAAAACAGACACGCGGGCATATTGGACAGGCCATGGAGCTATTTCTGTCGACTCTGCTCAGGCTACTTGGGAACTCTCAGGCAAGGTGTGCTGAGTGCATGCAGAGGTCTGGGGAGTCACTCCCTCTGTAACCATTCCAGGAACACAGACCCTAAGCACAGCCGCGGCTTCATTCCACTGCCTGTCGTGGCTGCTTGCTGCTGGGGGAAGGGAGACTCAATTTTCTGTCAGTCCTATCCATGCAGCAGGTTCTGCCCATCAGCCTCTTCTGGTGGCTGGAGAGGAAGAGGTTCTGAGTTCCTTGGCTGTTCTCTGAGCTGGACATTCCTCCCAGTGGTCTCTGTCTTACCAGCTCCTTTTCAGGGGGAAAAACCTCTCAGGACCAATCTGAACCGGTTGAGCATGAACCGATTGGAGTTCTTTACGGGCATGTGGTAACATATTTGGGTCCAGAACCTGGAACATGGATGGACTGATTTTAAGCCTTTCCATGTGACTGTGGGGAGAACCCGCAGAGCCTTTTTGACAAGATAAGGTAGAGATTCTGGTTCTTGGAAGGAACAGAACTTAATTAAAATTAATTTCAGTGTCTGATCAACCAAGGCAAGGTTGACTGCTGCTTGTAGTTCAAAGACATGGGGTCCATTGACATAGCTGGGACTCAGGATAAATATTCCTCTTCGGCTTTTCTTAATGATGTTCACAATGTCATCTGCATACACTGGAAGCAAACAAATTAATGGCTTTCAATTGGTCACAACAATTTGAAACCTCCCAGAGTTGCCTGGCGAGTTTCTTCTAATTTGGATACTCAAGCAAAGATAAGTAGAAAGATTCCTTCTTCCTTTTATTGTCACCACTCCAAACTGATGAAGATATGTCCTTGTATTCTGCTTCCCTAAATCACCATCTTAACCACCTAAATCACGTTGGAACATGAATGGGGGATATTGCATAGCCTATGGTACTCGAGAAAGTATCTGAGACAGGAAAGGTTAATAGGCCATTTGAGGTCTGAATGCTTCGTGGGTGACATTCAGCTGAGAAGCCTACTGCATTTCATGCTGAGAAACTGAGGAGCAGAATTCTAGAAGCCAGGAAGGCCACCTGTGCTAGTTGAGAGCAACTGTTTCCCACAAAGAATCCAGGAAAAGTCCCCTCGTCCTGGCTGGCTTTCCCAGGGCACTCTGTTATTTACCATTCTTCTGAAAGTAGATATTTCTGGAAGACAGAGTGTGTCTCTGGAACACGCTTTTCTGTGTTCCTGCCCAAGATGATCTAAGCTCATCAAAAACAAGAACACAGCAGATGTGTATCGAACAGAAGGTATAACAGGAAAACCTGTGATCTACAATGGGTGACTCTTTGTATTCCAATTGGTTTGTTGGCAGGCAGGACCTACCTCCTCCTGGAGTCACATCTCTCTCAAGCAAACACAAGGTGTATCCATATCTGTTTTCTAGCACATCTGGGAAAAGGCTCAAGGCCAAATATTCCTCACTCAGAGATCCGGTGTCTTCACTCTCAGGAGAATTCCAATTTGCATAGGATACAAATGCATCGAATTCCTTCTTGTCTGAGATAAAGAAAAATAAATATACACAGCATCCTTTCTCCTAACAGTGATGATATACACAGACGCTTGGAGCATATGCTGAATGGATAAGAAATAAGATTTGGGATCTTTACAAAAAGGAATTCAAGACAAAACCAGCAGATGCATCCATTTTAAAAACACATCCCTGAGTGGTTTTGATTGTCCATATAAAACTCAATGATTAATTTAGGAAGCACCCCTGTGCCCTGATATTGATAGATCAAACAGCTGGGGCCTTCCGTGATTGAATCCCCCTGTGTGCTCGGGAGGGCATCTTTCTTTGTGTCTGCAGCGTATCTAGCTCATTAGTTACACATCAAAGAGGAGTCTGCTCCATTAGAGTGTGATAGTAACCAGAACGCAAGTTCTGCTAAGACCTGGACCCCATATCTGTCAGGGAGATGATGGCCACACACCAGCAAGTGACTGAAATGACATTTCAGTCAATTGTGGGTACAAGCAGTGGAGGTCCCGTAAGGTGACAAGTAATCTTTGTTACCCAATGCTGCTGCAGCCATCAGAGCATTGAAGTGCATCACATTCCTTCCGTGTGCACTGATGCTGGAGTGGTTCACTCTATGCTCAACATATGAAAGTATAGCTGTCCAACCATGTCCAGTATATAACACTTGACAACACTTAACTATGTGGCTGGCCTATACATTTATTGCACTATGCTTGTCTTTACTGTAGAATATGCTCCCACTCCTAAATAGTGTTTGATCTAAAACACTATCAGCAGACTCACATAACTGGCATTTTTCAAGTCTCTTGACTGGATAAATTTTCTCTTCTGCTTAATTGAATATTGGTTGTTCTACTCATCTAAACCTAGGAATATTATGGATACATATACATATATGGCTATATCTATACATTAACATATATAGTATGCATGCGTGTGGTGATAGACTCATATACACACACTCTCCATAAAGCTCACAGCCTAGTGTGTTGTAGGCAATACCATCTCTAGATTTACACAAGTACTATATTTTGTTTCTACAAAGAAAAGTAGCCTAAGAGTACACGTATCAGAAGATACCCTTGTCATGAAGTGGCATGTGACAGTAGTTGTATCTGAATCTCTGAGTGTAAGGTGAGATCAGGAGAAGTCCCCTGGCAGGCTGTCAAGCCATGTGTGTTTCGTGAGGTAACACATATGCCGAGCTAGAGTCTCTGGCTCTCACCCAGCCCTCTCCTTATATTTGAGAAGATACAGTTATAGAACTTGTCTTAGGGTACTGTGAAGGTCTCTTGTTGATATTGATGACACTGATGATGATACTTTAAGGCAGATCGGTTACAGGTTATGCTAAAGAACTATCTAGGAAAGACAGGAAACTCCACAAGTTAACTTGCAGGCTTTGGGATGCAGTAGCTGGAGTCTATATTCCAGCCCATTCCATAAGTCACAGGTAACTACTGTCTCAGGCTCTTTGTCAGCCCAATGTGGCTCAAAGGAGAGGCCTTAGAGACTGAGTTTCAACGACAAAAAAAGACAGTGGGTGCAAAGCCCCCAAAGTTCCAGAAGTTGCCCATATCGGGAGGAGGAGAATTTGGGGTGTGGTCTGCAGGTCTGCTGATTTGCTTAAACTTGTAACACATCATGGCTGCCTCCATTCCTTCCATACTTTTGTAAAACCCCAGGGTTTTCTATAATGCAAAATATAAACTTATTTAATAAATAAATTACAGCAAGTGGTGTTAGATGACCTACTTAGTCCTCCTAATATTATTTCTTTCTAAATTAAGTTTAGATATTTACAATAATCTCTTTGGCTTTCATTTTTTCAGACAAATATCAATTTGCCCAGCAGAGGGAGCTAAATCACTGTGCTTGAAAACCAATTCTGAGAGCAAATCGCATAGTTAAAAAGGGGGTTGAGATGTGGGGGCACCCCACACCAGAGGAGTAGGATAGGTGGGAGAGGGGGTAGAGGGTGGGAATGTGGGACAAGAAGGGTGGAGGGAGGGGACTGTGATGGAGATGTAACTTGAAGTAATAGACGTAATAAAAATTTAAAATGACAAAGGTCAGATTTGAATGTCTCCCTATAACTGACTTCTCTTCATAAACTCTAGAATCTCAAGGTAAAAAACATTTTAATGAAAGGAGTGTAGAGTCACCTAGGGAAAATTTATTAGACATTTGTTCCATTCCAGTAAAAAGTCTAATTAAACAATCAAAAATTCTGAAAATACTTTTGGCTTAAGAATTTCAAATGATGTTACCAATAATTAATCTAAAGAGAGATGAAATGTGTGTATTTCTGCTTTCCTAGCTTGGGACTGGGTGATTCTTTCTGTTTTCTGGTATTGGGATTGAACTCATATCTGGCACATTTCTCCCTTCCCTTTCAGCCTATAAAAGTCACTGGCCTAGGAGGAGCCTCCCATGAGAGTGTGCTCACCCCGCACGAAGGGCTTCTGCTCCAAGTGGCAGAGTGATTCACTGAAATTGCAAATATGCCAACCTGAGGTTTGCAGGGGCCAACAAAGATTAAAGCAGTATTCTAGCCCATACAACGCTGATGGGCATTATAATCATGTTCTGTGGATAAACTGGCAGAAGCTTCATCAGTAACTTTGTGCAGCTTCCCACTTGTTTGGGACAAATCCCTGGCCTGGAATGTCTTATTTTCATGTGGTGATAACCCAGGTGATGGGTTTCCTAAAGCCAGAGTACAGATTCAAAAGTAAGATACAGCCTCCTGTAGTGGTCTAATTTGAAGAGTGTGGCTTCATCTTTCTTTTTCTAAGAGGACTGTGAGAGCAGCAATTGTCAGTACACAGGCAAGACATGCTCCAGTCCTCAAGGGACAGTCATTGCCAGCCATATTCAATTTCTATGCACTAATGTACCATTCTAAATGCGTACCATGTCTAACCTCAGTGAGATTATACACTATCCTCTTTGCTTTTGTCTGTTGCTGTCCTATTTTATGGTTGAGGAAACCAGGACATAAAGCTGTAGCTTGCCCTATTACCTCAGATTGGTTAGCAGTGAGAGTATATTCAAGTTCCACAAATCCCACAAAAGTATCTTCTACAAGGTTCCAGGGAATTAGAATGAACTAGAATTGTTTCTTTAGTCTTCCCTAGTATAAAGCCAGAGATGGGAGAAGTTAAACTTGAGAGATAAGATGCCTCCTCTCAGGCATTAACTATCTCTGACTTCCTCTCTCTGGTCAGAGCTCTCTGGGGCATCTGAAATCATACCTAAGATAGATGTAAGAAAAGAAAGATGATAGGTAGGGAGGAAAAACTTAGCCTTGTCACTAAGTCAGAGAATAGCATGCTGGGTGATCTTACCCCTCAGAGTCTCATCCTTGTACTTATAGGTTCGGCACAGCAGGACAACTTCAACCCAGTACCAGTAGAGCAAGGCAGCTGCCACCAAAACGCCAACCAGCATCATTGCCATGCCAAGGAGGATGTATACAAACACCACTGAAGGAAACACAGAGCTGTGAATGAAAACATCTGGGCCAACACGCCCTATTATGTAATAAAAATCACTGCCGCCACCTGCATTTATCTCCAGCCTGAGGACAACTTAAGTTTGGAGGGAACTGTCGACAATTAACTTTAGAGAGCCAAGTGGCATGGGGAGATCCTGATGGGGTGACCTATAATACTTAGCCATTTTGCTTATTTTTACCCTATGAATGTCTACAGGGCTCACTCGTACGTCTCCTGTTGCCTGTTGTAAATTACATTTGTGTGTTCTCCTCCCCACCAAACTCTAAACATTTCTTGACCAGGAGTTGCATCAGCTTCACTCTGCATCCTCCATGGCTCATCCTATAAATAAGGAATCTACTACATAGAAAAGCCACGGTCACAGCACACTTACGTTGTCACACTATGGCTCGAGGACATTTACACTTACGTGATTGTGCTACGGTCATCAACTCACTGGATGAGTCAATGACTGAAACCAACCTCCCTCCTCTCTGGACATCTTGTTAAGGATCAAACTATTCCTCAGTGGGCATTTCTACCAGCTGTGTTCATGTTCTCTGGGATCCACCTGAGGTAAAGGGCAAAGATGGCGATGTCTAGACGCTGGGCCTGCCACAGTGGGTGTGGGCAGTGTGGGGCTGGAGATTCTTGTAGGTTCCAGTGGGATCAGTGAGTTGATTGGGTACTTTTAAGTGAATGAGTAAGTAATTTGTAAATGAGTGGACTACATGAGTGATGAGTGAGTTGAGACATGCACTCTTTCATGCACAAATTAGTGGTTAAGAATCCCAGATGAAACTCAGTTGTACGGCCTTGGTCAAGGCCTTAAATGAATTAACCCAGCAAAACGCTTCAGCGTCTGGAAAGTGTTCATTGCAAGCATTGCCACTCGCCTTTGGGAAAATGCCCCTCCTCCTTTCAAGAACAGCTGTCAATTTTTAGGAACACAGTTCTAGGCTGACCTCCGTTCTTCTTCCTGAGCTGGATGGTACGTGTTGTATTCCCAATGGAGTTCTGGGCAAAGCAAACAAACTTTCTGCTAAGATCTCTTTGCGTGACTTCTCTCAAGATGACGGTATGCTCGATGACTTCATTCTTGTAAGTGGATTTAATCCTAGAAAAGGAGGGAACAGTTCCATACCCACTCAAGAAACATCAGTTGCTATTCATCCGGCTGTCCATGGAAATCTGGCAGAGAGCCAGAGAGAATGTGCCCTAAGAAGACAGTAGAAGATCAGAAACAGACAGAGAGGGCTCGTTCTTGATCAAGAGATGGTCTCTGTTAAGGATTTACACGAGGTGTAAGTTACCTGTGGCCTCCCTCTGAACTTTATTCTAAGAATTTCCCCACTTGGGAATGTAGAGTACCAATTATTTAAGAGTAATGTCAGTCTGTGAAGTGTTTGTTTCCCAAGCTCCAAGTCCCCAGAAACCATATGAAAATCCAGACATGGTAACATGTTCTTGTAATCCCAGCACTGGGAAGGCAGACATAAGTGGATCCCCGAGGCTCACTGTCCAGCCTAGTTTACTCAGCAAGAGACTGAGTAAACTGCCCTACCTGCCAAACAATATTAGTCACATTTGAAGAGTGAAGAATGAGATTTACCCCTAGCCTCAATATGCAAGTATATATACACACCTGTGCGTGCACACACACTCACACCTGCACACACTCACACACACATGCACACACCTGTGTACACATGTGCACACACATACTCACACACCTACACACACCTGCACACACACTTACATACCTGTACACACTCCTGCACACACACACCTGCACACACACACCTGCACACACACTCACACACCTGTACACACACCTGCACACACTCACTCACACACCTGTGCACACATCTGCACACACATAATCACCTGCACACACACCTGCACACACACACCTGTACACATGTCTGCACACACACACACACACACACACACACACACACACACACACACCGTTAGTTCCTCTTGAGGCTTTGGAGGTCAGGCGTTGTGCTGAGTACTGACTATGGACTGTCTAGTCTCTTCCTTCCTCATCACATACAAACCCTAAGGCATCAGGATACAAACATCCTAACTTGGTAGTGTCAGGAGCAAGG
>CAJQZJ010032438.1:1866634-1909926 GCA_907164525.1 Lophiomys imhausi
AGGCATCAGGATACAAACATCCTAACTTGGTAGTGTCAGGAGCAAGGCGCAGAAGAAGGATGAGTAGTGTTTGGTCACAGTAGTGACCCCATCCTGTGGTGTGTCCTGACTGCAGCCTGGCTCCTGAGTGCTTCCTCTTCCACTGAAGCCAGGCACCACAGCTCTGTTGAGGGGAAGTGATCAAAAAGCAAGCCTCATAATCCTTATTTTAGGGTATGCTGCTGCAAGCCTACAATTGGTCCAAGAATGCTTTCTCTTTGCCACACATTGTCATACACATGTGGCTTCTACAGTACCTGTCCCTTATGTCCCACCTGACCTTGCAAAATGGAGGCTTGGAGTCTCAGAATACACATAGGTAATGAAGCCTCACAGAAGGCCAGGGTCACCATTCACTTCCTGGAAAGCAGATTGGAATCCACAGGTGTGTTACCTGAGAGCTGATCCTCCATGGACTCTCGATAACTCAGTGTCAGTTTGAGATCCAATGACGTCCTTGATCTTAGAACTTCTTGCTAAATTTCCTTCTCCTTAGTAAAATCTCTCCTTTACTGTTAAGGTATGGTTTTCAGAATACTACAATTGTTGGTGAAATGCTTTAAAAACTGGAGGGAACATCCTGTGGATTCTTATGTTGGGTCCAATGTGAAAAAATATGGAGACACATCTAGTGACATATCTGACTGGCCATGATCAGACCCCAACTCTTGCATTCTAGAATAGAGACTTGGATGGCTTCACCCTGAAAGTCTACAATTTTCCTTTCAATTGGTCAAGTTCTCTCTCCCATAAATTCTGGGTATTGTGATAGTCACAGACAACAAAAACAAAGTCTGATTATCATAAAAATTTTCACACGGCTAGTATTCCAAGACAGATGTCCCTCTCTAAGGCTTCACCCCAGTGTAAGCTACTTCACCAGCTTTCTTTTGTTAGAATCTGTAGTATGGTACTGTTTCTTCAACACACAGAATGAAGGCACAGTTGAAGATTGGGTGTGGTAGGGACCACCCTCTCCCATTTTTTTTAAACCCAATTATGGCTGAGGACATGGCCTAGTGATAGATTACATGCTCAGCACAATGGATGTCCCTAGTATCAAGACAAAAAGAATAAAAGAGCATTTGATGTGGTTCAATGGGTAGAGTGCTTGCCTAGTATGCATGAGGTTCCGGGTTCGATCCCAAACACCACATACAGAAGATATGTTGGTACATGCTTGTAATTTCAACACTTGAGAAGTTCAAGGTTTTTCTGGCCTACATAGAGTTCAAGGCCAATTTGAAATACATGAGACCCTGTCTCAAAAAAATCAAATTGAATTTAAAACACATTAACATGATCTAAATTGTTTTAAACCATTGTTCAAACATCACCATGTCCTTGACACAGGCAATATGGCCCCAACATCATTAGGTGATACCATCTTAAGGAACCACTACTGTACATGTTTCCATCGTTGATAAAAATGCTGTGGATTCCTAGTTCACTTTATGTTCACATCAGAAATGGAGTGTCTCCAGGTTTTAAATTAATTATAGATGAGAGATAAGAGATAAGAAATAGATAGATGGATGATAAAGGGATGGGTAGATAATGGATGGATGGGTAGATAGATGATAGATAACTGACAGATGATACAGAGAGACAGAGAGAGCATTTATGAATTTTTATTTATACCACTAGTTGGCACTAGTGGCTACCTCACCACCACAAACTGTTTTAGCAATCTCTAAAGGTTTGAAGGCATCTAGTTTGAGTGGAAATGGCTAAAGTTAATGATCTTTTTTTTTTCTTACCTTCTTTTTTCAAATACTGGCATTTCCCACTCCCGTGTAGATTCTTTGACATACCACTTTATTACAGGCTTTACATCTTTTTGGAATCCAAATTGTACTTTGCAGGGTAGAGTTAAAGACTTTCCTGAAGAAGTAGAGGTCAAGAAAACAGGAAGGAAGCTTATCACAACTATGACAGGGAAAAGGCCAGAAGCTGCATCAGGATGTGTGGGTAGGTGTCAGTCCGTGGGTACCAGGAACAGTCCAGCATTAACACATCCCACTTAGCAACATATTCCCTGTTACGTTTGTCCCTTGTGGCTAAGTTGTGTACCTCAAATGTGTAGCTATGCCCCTAACATGAGGAAATTCACAATCATATCTCTAGGGGAAAGTTGGAGCTCCGTGAAACAGCTTAGGCTTCCACCCAGGCTTTAACATTAGTGATGACATGTAAGATACATCAAAAAGATAATCTTACTAACTGAATGAGTGTTGTGAGATTACCACGAATAGAAAGAGGGGAAGGGACTCACACGCATCTTACACTGAAACTTCTGCAAGGCCAGTTAATGGTCAGAACCTCAATGATGGTGGAAGGGTTGGAATCTCCAGGCCCACATCCTTGTTACAATGTATCTTGGACCCTTTTACCCTCCTTAACAGCCATTCCTTGCCTACCGCCATAGCTGACTTAACATCCTTATGACCATTAGGGTGTATTAGATTTTTTTAAAAGAATGTATTAATTAGCTTAACAGATCACTGGCTTCTGCCAACCAGAATGCTCAAACTGTTATGTAATGTCTGAGGTGTCCCCTCTGGCTGCAATGGGTGTATCTGATCTCTCCCCCAGCGTTTTTTTTGAAAAGTGTCTTAATTTATTATTTTCTTTTATCTGTTACCATAAAACTATCTGAGATTGTTATTACATTGGAATATGGATTTGGGGTAGCCCACATCTGTGTTCCTGGGTCACAATCACTCATGTCTGTCTCCAGAATATATACTACCTGTGGTCATCTTTGAGGGGAAAACTGTGCTTCCCGGCTGACATTACTGTAGCATGTAGTTCAGAGAATAAATCGTTCAGATTCTCAGATATTCTCCCAGCCATAGTACAGGGCATGCATGTTGTTGAATCACCCTCCTCTCCCTTCCTACCTCCAGTGTGGATTAGCCTCCACTGCAGGATTTATTTACTGCAGGATGGATGGGCAGAGAATCCACTTGAAAGCTCATCTTTGGATCTTGATCTTTTTCCACTAGAAATGCTTTCAGACTCACTGAGACTGTACACAATTCAACTGTATGTTTTTAATGAACTGCTTTTCCTCCTTCCAGTCTCAGGGTTCCTCTCTTCACCATGGCTGTATCTAGCCTCAGCATGAGCCTCTACCGCCACCTACTGACCTTATATTGCAAAAATAAATTGTCTACATTTCTTTGTACAAAACTAAATCTTTCATTAGCATTTAAAATGGTAAATAATGTGTTGAAACACCACCATTTTCTTTCAAATATAATAATATCTACTTGATTTGTGTAAAATAATGAATGTGGTTGAACTTGACAAAATAAAAGGAACCGGAAGAGAGCCAATTTCTCCTCTATTCAGAAGAAGGCACTGTTTAGGAATACATTTGAACAAGAGTTGGCCTTTTCGTCTATAATTTTCTTCTATATATTTTGGGACTAGCCCAAGTGTCATATTCACTAGGGCTAATGCTAACTTGGTAAATTTATACACATAACCTAACAGGAAATACATGCATATACATCCACGTATGTATGCCTTTTCCTGAGAAGAACATAAAACCAGTTCATCTTGTTTAATTCACCTGGCACGTAGAATATGATATCTCAATGGAAGATCAGTGTGTGACAGTGAGGGACAAATCTAATGACTGAGACTTAGAAGGGCTAAGAAACCATGGGTGGCGACAAAGCCAGCCGAGCCCACGCCAAGGTTCACAGCTAATAGTCTAACTTGAAACTCTAATCACCCTTTACGCTACTTTGATCTACTTCCTGAAGCACAGGGTCATCCAGGGATGAAAGTATCAGGAAGCTTACCAAGCTCTACTTCTAGAGTGTCTGTCATGGGATCCAGAATGTCTGGTTTCAGGTTGATGTCCTTTTCTGAAAGATGAAAGCAAAAATCACCCTTTGCCTTGAGAAGTCTGAAGGTCTGCTCGCTGAAGATTTGCAAGTATTAATTACATCAACATCAATTTAAGGTTTTGCTCCTCTTTTTGGTTTTGTCTGTTTGTTGGACCCAGAATACATAAATCTGGGAACTGAGATTTTCCATTCAGAAAATTGCTTTTCAGGGCTGGGTTACAGCTCAGTTGGTACAGTGCTTGCAACACAAGCACGAACCCCGAGTTTGAACCACGGAACTCACAAAATAAACCAAAAACCAGGCATGGACGGTGCAGGAGCTTGTAATTCCAGTGCGGAGAAGGAGAGTCAAGCAGATGCCTGGGGCTTGCGGGGCAGTGTGAAACTCTGTCTCAGCAAAAACTGATGGGTTATACCTGAGACGTAAAACTCAAGTTTGTATTCTGGCCTAGACACCCACCCCACCCACACACACACAAACACACACACACACACACACACACACACACACACACACACAAACACACACAAACACACACACACACAAAGCTTGTCCATGACATGACTACATATGCCAGATAAAAATTAGCTCTTTAAAAGTCCATCTTTCCCATGGTAAATGGTCTTCCAGGCTAGCCCTGCTCAATGCAGACTTGAGCCTCCATCTGTGTCTGCTAACGCAAAATTTCTTGTTGCCATTTGGCTGAGTCACCCATCCAACAGAGAGAGCCTGCCCCAGGAACTGAGATTCAAAGCTATTCACCCAGCAACCCTCCAACACACGGTTTAGCTCAGAATTAAGCCCCTGATTTTAGTTTGCCCTTTTCCTTCCTGCCGCAGTTTCAAATGTGCCTCCATTGTTCCGCTTTCTCTTGAAGGTCTTCCGTCTCCTGCTAAAGGCAGTGATCTCTGCTGGCAGAGCCCTTGCCTCTCACTTCTCACTTCCTCCGCTGTGCCATCACTGCTGTGCTGCCAGTCCCACAGTGGCCACCCTATCCTCCTCCTGGCAGTTTTGGCCTCCAGAGGTATTTTGCCAGCATGCCATAAACTTCTCTCTCCCACTGATACCCACTCACCAATGGATGTTTCATGAAGATGTTACTCCTCCACCCTCTTTAGACATGTTGGAAATACCCCAGGGGCTCAGTCTGGCCCCTTCTCACACTTGGACATTCTTACACTCTCATCTCCAACCCTGGCATCTCCATTATTGTCTAAATAGCCCCTCTTCATTGCAGCAGCATGACTGAAATCCTTCCAAATTAGCATTTAGTCTCCTCCTTAGTCTCCCTCCTTCTCTTTGTCTTTCATTCTTATTAAATAGTGCTAGCAATTACTGATTCACCCTCTCACAAGACTAGAATGTTTGTTTTCACTTCTTTTCTTTTGTAAAACACAATGTGTCCTGTTGACTCAGAAACTCCTTTCCCTCCACCTCCTTTACTATCATTCAAGCTTGCAGACCACACCTACTCCCACCTTCCCCAATAGCAAAAGAAAGCAACTCAACCCTGACTCTCATCCTTGGCTTTTTCTACTCCCACATCTGAAATTCTCAAAGAATCATCTCCTATAGAGTTCTAACATTCATCTTTTTTTTTTAAAAAAATGTTTATTTATTACTTCAGGTTGCATCTCCATCAAAGTGCCCTCTTTCCACCCCTCCCAGTCCCGTCCTCCCACCCTCTACCCTCTATCCCTTCCATTCCATTCCTCTGGAGTGAGTGTCCCTACATAACAGTCCCCCGCCCCAGTTCAGTAGTCATATGAGGGCCAAGAGCCTCCTCATACACTGGGGGCCTACAAGGCAGCACCACTAGGGCAAAGTGTCTCATTGACAGGAAACAAAGTCTATGTTCCTGTTCCTTTTAGTGCATTGGCTATAGTATAGTGACCCTGTACTATATGGCTAAAATCAGATTATAAGTGAATAGATGTCATGATAGTATTCGTCCTTTTTAATTTATGCCCATTGCACATCCCTACTGACAACTACCTGAATTAATCCTATCTTCCCTGCCTCCAAACTTACTCTCAAAAATATTATTTCTTCACGTTAGACAAAGTGACCTACCCTGGATACAAGCCTGTTCATGCATTACAATACTAAGCAGTCCCCTATTGTCCCTTGGGTAAAACTCCAAATTTGTTAGAAGTGGTAACACATGTTTATGATCACAGCACTAAGGAAGCTGAGGCAAAAGATTACAAGTTTGAGGCCAGCTTAGGCCACCTGTGAATTATAGGCTAACCTGGTTTACATGAGGACACTCTTTCTCAGAAAAAGGAAACAAATGAAAAAGCAAACAAAAATCTCCACACCCAAACAAAGAAGAGTGAAACAAAAGCTCCAAACCAGCTTAAAATATTAAATGGGCCCTGCTCTCAGAGCCCTGTCTCCCCCACCCCTGCTCTATGGCCTTCTCTCCCTCTCTGTCTCTGTTTTCTCAGGATTCCTGCATGTCATGGTGTTTCTGCCGCTGACACCACAGTGGATGGCACCACTCACTCTTCTCTTCCCAATGCAATGAATGCCATTGTTCCCGTTTCTTTTCCCAAGGGTCTCACTTGGATTTGCTTCACCAATGTTGGACCTGGTGGACCTTATACATCCCCTCTGCTCCTTCCTGTCCTTCCACCTTGGGTGCTGACCTCCTGCTATCTCCCTGATTACTCAAATAGACTTTTCTTAGAGGTCAGAGAAAGTCTCCGGGGAACTAATCCTTAATCCAAAGTTAATACAGAAGCTTGGTCTCTATCCTGTGGGAATAGCTAGAAATCATTAAACGAGAAGGATAGAGCAAGGCAAACATTCAGGAATGACTAGCACCAATGCAACGGACCCTCAGAGGAAAGAGGAAAGTAAATCTTGTCACTGAGAATTTACGGACTGGTGGATGTCTGCATAAAGGAACATTTGCACATCACCTGCCAGAGAAAGTGCTCCCAACATTGTCTGTGCATGGCATTTCTCTCCTGAGGATCACTCTCTTACACAGTAAGGCCATGGAGAGGCCGAGGGCCTGGAGATAAGCAGAAATGTCTCAATCTTAATGCACCCCAATTGGACTGCGTCTTGCAGTAAGGAAACCAGAAGTAAACTTCATTAATGTTTTCACTAAGAACTGAGCCAACCACTCTGTTGTTCTTTGGGTGTCAGCATGAATGATTAATTCTGCTATGTTTTGACCCCAGAAGCCAAGACTGAATTACTAACAACTATCATTTAGTTATGCTGTTGTTTGTAGATATGGTAAAAAAAAAAAAAATCACCCAAGGGAAGAGCCAGAGAAAGACTCCAAAAGGGCAAAACGTACGGGATGAGACTTTTGGCTTCCTTGTCAGCCATAGAAGAATAAATTAGGAGGGGGAAAACCACTGCTTGATACTAAACAACAAGTCCCATAACCCCCCAATATTATTTAGGAATATTTAAAATTTGTTCATCATCAGTAAGGGGTGCAAACTGGAAATCATCACCTTAGTATAATAGTGTGTGTTCAAGATTCAAAAGGCAGTGTTGTATTTTATCAATGGATGAATGCATGTGTGGGGAAAGTGTAAAAGAATAAATTCCAAGCATCTAGACCACAGGTTTCCAGCTTATGGGTTTCAATGCCAACAGTAGCAAAACTATAATTAGGAAATAGCAACAAAAGTGATTTAATGGCTGGGGGTCACCACAACATGAGGAACTGTATGGAAGGGTTGCAACATTAGAAGGGTTGAGAACGGCTGCTCTAGATGATAATCTTTGGATGCTTCATGCGAAGGGGATGGGGACATATCTCAAGCTGTAGTAACAATGTTCCTTTCCTTTAAAAAAAGAACAAGATCATAAACTTGTGAAAAACCATAAACACATTGTAAACAGATACACAAATGTCACTTAATGTTTCATGTATGGCATATCTAATGCATGCTTGAATTTACTGAAAAAAGAAACCAGAGAGAAAGGAATAGATAGCCCAAACTAAGACAATTTGAACATGACCAGAACCAAGCCTCTTCTGTGATTGGACCTTGGTTGATGAAATCACCAGTGTTTGCCAATATGCAACCAACTGTTTACCGATTGCCAGTGTGTGATCATCTCTTTTCTTCTTTAAAGGGAAATTATTACTGAACTGAACGAAGATGATTTCCACTTGTCAACAAGAATTCAGAAAGAGTTTCACTTACCAATGGTTCTCACTTGAACCACAGCTCGGACTGTCCAGGAACTCACATGATCTGACTGAGTGTAATCACACACGTACAAGCCCTGGTGAAAGTCATAGACCTCATCCAGCTCAATTGGATTTTCTTTATACCCAAGCAGGAGTCTTCCATCCTAATTCAAAAGATGAGAAACTAAATGCCATTCTGCAACCTCAGAGTTTTTGTTAGGATACATTTTGCACAGAGAAAAGCTTCACAAATTTGAAGCATGTGAAGGTGGGTCAGTTTGAAACAAGACGATCCCACAAGATGAGGATGCTATGCTCTGTACTATAGTGTAAGAGTCTAAGAAAACATAAGTGGCATTTCCTAACACAGAAAAGAAACCTCAATCTAGTCAGCTCACAGAGAGCTACTGATGCAGTGTTTCCTACAGCCTAACTCGGGGGCCCAAGAGTATTCTAGAATACCCAGTGTTCTCAGGAGTAATACCTAACTTAATTTTAATTAAATTATATGCACATGCGCTTAAGAATGTCTGTGTGTGTGTGTGTGTGTGTGTGTGTGTGTCTGTGTGTGTGTGTGTGTGTGTGTGTGTGTGTCTGTGTGTGTGTGTGTCTGTGTGTGTGTGTGTGTGTGTGTGTGTGTGTATGCAAGTGTTTTGAGTAAAAGCAACATATAAAATATCCTCAAACAGTAAATCTAATTTGAATATAAGAATACACATTGTAAATAAAATACACTAAGTAAATAAACTGGACTATATGATAATTACAGAAAATGACTTAATACTATGAAATCATTATTTATTTGACTCTGAACTTAAAGTCAAACAGGAGCCTGCCTCCTACTTAGAACAGTTCAATGACCTCATCTGTCCTTTCACTTGACGTCTGTGGTTCCGTACAGACAGACCTGGTCTCATGGCCCCTTGACACGGCTGACCCTCCCTGAGGGGGCACGGTGTGGGACCTGTGTGTCTGCAAGCCCTCCGCCGCTCTCCCCAGAGCACAGGACTCAACTTTGGGGAATAAAATCATCACTTGCTTTCAGCAGAGCTGCCGCTCCACACATCCAGAGTCTTGGAGACAAACAGCTGTTGCCACGCTGCATTTTAACAGTAACTATGTGATGGGGTAGGTCCTTGCCTACGGTCGCTAAAAGCAGCCATCGTCCCTTGGCAGCTAGTGAATGCCAGGTGCATGGAAAGGAATAAACATGAGTTCCTTCTCTCAGCAGACTGTGGGCCTCCAAGCCCCGAGTAGCAGGCTTTTCTAGCACATCATGCAGAGTGCTCAGGGAGCACTTGGCAGAGTATCTCCAGCTCACATTAAACAGTGCTGGTTCCTGGAGTCCGCGCAGCGTTGTGAAGAACACAGAGGAGCCAACTAAAGAGAAGTGTCACTTCAGGATGACATAAAGTGAAGCACAGGTGTGGGAAACAAGGCCAAGGTGGACTCTGAATGTGTTTGATCTTTGTTTCTCTAGTGAACAACATTGTTAAGGACACGTGAATTTAGGAATTCAAAAAGCACGTGGGAGGACGTTTTGAGAAAAGTGACTAGCAGCTGGCTATGGAGCGCTTGGAGTCTGAAGTCGGGACTATTGTAACTACCTTTATATTTTCAGGGTGTTTTAGCGCACAATAGGGGCCGGGTCAATGTCTGTCTGTGGGAGGATTGGTTACTGCTGTCCTAACCCCTGCAGCCTCACTCCATATACGATGTTTCTCTGGCCCATGACTTCCAGTTTCCCGCGAGTACCAAGAGCAGATCTCTTACAACTATAATCTGAAGAAAAGAGGTAACAGGAACAATAAAGTGGTGAGAATCTGTCCTCTCCATAGATTGAAAAATCCTCTCTTACGTGTGAATACACACAGTTATCATAGATCAGAGACCTTCCAGAGGCCACTGCCTCACACAGCAGGTCACCTGCAGAGGCCTTCATTCTTTCTCTCCTCTCATCTCTCCCACAGGGCCAAGTATCCCTCCTGCCTCTTGGCGTAGGGCACACCACCTCCCCCAGAAACCTTTAGGAAAGGACACCTTGCATTGTCTTAGGACACTGAGGGCTCTCTCTTCAGATGCCTGAATGTTGTCTGTGGTATCACTGGCTCCCTTAGGAAAGGGAGCCTCTCTCATGAGTCACTTCACTGCTTCTCCCCATGAAACCTATCACTTGTCCAAATGAGTCTCTGAGTTGGGATTTGTATGGACTTTATCTCTTTCATTTTACAAATGAGAAAATAAGTATTTTAGAGCTTAAACAAAAGCTAGTACTGGAGAGAATGCCTACCAAAGGAGAGAACTGAATATCAAATGTAGTTTTTCTGACTAAGAGTTTCACTTGCTGCTTGAGGGATTTCCCTTCCACTAGCCTTCTCACAGGTAGAAGCAGGACTTTCCCCTCCTCTACGTGTCTATGGCAGTTCCTGTGTCCCAACAAAGAACTTCCCCTGAGGTGGCAAAGAGCCTTCCAGGGCCACACTGGTCATAGGGAGTAGGATGAAAATCCAGGGCAAGAGGCAGAGAGCTTAAATATATTTCGGGGGATCTCAACGATCAAGAACACTCCAGAAGTGAGGCTAAGAACAGGAAGAAAAGTCCAGAGATAAAGGTTCAGGGAACCTAGTGTGAGCACACAAAGAATGCAGAGGTTTACGGGCATACAGCAAACCTCCTGAGAAACTGGGGGAGTGAGGACAGGACGCAGCATCACCATGGTAACCAAGGAGACCTGTTCCTACTTTAAGATGGTGATCATGGCTTACTATGTGTCATTAAAAGACTCTGTGAAATGGAACTCAAAAGAGATGTCAAAGAAGAAGACACTGGGGGAAAAGAAACTTATGTGGAAGGATACAGAACTCATTAGGTTACCCACTCACACACAAGCCTGGCAGGAAAGAGAGTCAGAGGCATCTGCCCAAAGAACTGTGTTGTGCTCAGAGGTGGACAAGTAGAAACAAAGGTACAAAGGAGGAGCAACACAGTGTGATCTGTGTGCAGAGTCAGGAGTCCTAGAAAGAACATGTGAAAAACCTGAAGGTACTAAAACAGAGGCTTGGGGCGTTTTTGAGGAGAAGAACAAAATCATTCTTAGTGAGAGGGCAATCGCTGTGATTTTGTAACATACTATCCTGAAGCTTTACTACCAGGAACACTGCACTAGGGAGCTTCCCAAAATTGTAGAGTTCTATAGGAATGGTGTGCTCTAAAATCAGCAACATTGCAGTTCCTCTCTACCTGTTCTGAGAGACTTCCTGAATTTATATTTTTAGCTCATTCTCCTTGATGGACTTCAAATGGTCCCTCTTCATTAACCGTTCGTCATGTCTGAATTTGAGCATATCATATCTTTCATGTCTGAATTTGAGCATATCATATCTTTGCTATCAATGATTGAGCCAGTTTTTACTTTCTGTAACTTGATAAATACCATTAATATATTTTTGAGCCAGAAAAATCTAAAATATCGTGATTGTCTCTTTAGCTGGTCCCTTGTCAAAGGTTCTTCTTTTGTAAATAATGTCCTCTCCCTTCATTCTGTTCCCATTGCTAGTTCTAGATCAGAATGCACACTGGGTAAGTTCAAACATGTCAGTAGGGCCCCAATCCCCATACCTCATGAGCAACCCGCAGTTTTAATTTCCACTCCAGCAGAGTTTACCCCATGCAGGAAATCTGCTTCTATCGCACTGAGCAGTGAGTTACTCTTTCACTGAATAGACTCCTTGCTTTTCTATTGTTGTTGCAATGTTAATCTTTCTTAGTAAGTACCATTGCCCAGCCTCTTGCTCCCATCACCTGATGATTCTAAACTTACGCTTCAATCCTGTAATAATATTTATTTTAATATAATCTATGAAAATTAATAAACCAGACATTTTAAATTATGGGCCCAAAGTCAGTCCATTGCCAAAGTACTGAGTAAATTATTAAACAGATGGTTATGGGCAGTTGTAAAGGAAATACTGGTTAACACTGGGCAACTTACTATCACCATATAAAAGTCATCTGATTTTCCTCTATAATTGAAAACTTAGATTAGAGGCTCAGGGGACTATAGTAGGCACATTCAATGTTCACTCTAGAGTGTAATTTGGAAAATACTTTCATGATCTCCCTGTTAAATAAAAAGATACTTATGAGCTGAATAATAGGACATGTGGGTACTTTTCAGATAGCTGAACAGGAACACCCCCAAGAGATAACAACGTGCAATTAGAAGGACCCTCTAGATCCCACAGCTGAGAACTCTGTCATGAAAGCTTGCTCAGCAGTGTTCCTTCCTCCCCACAGTTTTTTTTTTAATCTTACAGGTTTTGCTTATATATTACAGTTTAGGATTTTGAGTTTTTAAGGGATTTCTTTGCGTGTGTGTGTGAGTGTGTGTGTGTGTGTGTGTGTGTGTGTGTGTGTGTGTGTGTGTGTGCACGTGTGTACGCGCACATTTCTGTGTATTTCCTTGGCTCTTGTTTTCTGAAGTTTCAGACAGTAAATAATTAAGAACATGCAGGTACAGTGTGTTCAGCCAAGGCCCAGTACTCTCCTTAAGCCTGCTCCAAGCAGGGAAGCAAAGCATTGGTAAGCAAAAGCCTGCCTAGTGCTCGCAACAGGCCAGTTGTCAAACCAGCCCTCACTATTTTAGTTAAAGCTAATCATGCCCCAGGGACATAAACAAGTGTTCACGTGTCCGTGGAGCATAGTCACTGACTTTACTTACCGTGGATAACTGAGCTGAAACCCAAAGACAACACCAAACCCTGAAGCCCATCGTAGAGTCCTGCTTGATACAGATTTCAAACAACATCACTTTCCATCTAGGAAGGGCAACTCAGCTGATTACAGACATCCAGAAAACCCAGCTTGCCTAACTACAGAGTCCAGCCAATTGTCTTAACAGACAATGGACTAAATTAGTATGTCCATCAATCTGAGAAGACAGGTGTTGGTGTTGTCTCAAACCTTCCTGAGAATACAATTCAAGGTCAAGTTCTCTGAAGTTGTTGCCTTAGCCCCATCCAGAGTTCCAGACTAGACGACACCCTGAAGATTTGTCACCAACAAAGGTCACTTACAAAGGTCAATGCAGTATCATCTCAAGTGTGCAGTCACCAACACAAAGACAAATATTATTAAAATACATGGCATATGACAATGTGAAGGAAACGAATAAAGTTCCACTAATGGGGTTTGAAACATGGAGATCTATTAGCACAAGGATTGGCCAAAAATTCACAGGAACATTAAGTTTGAAGAACTGTAAGAAAACACAGATGGAAAAGAATAGAATTTGAAAGCAATTCCTAAACAAAAAAAAATAGAAGTTGGAAAAATAAAATAAAATTTCCAATAAAAATCCATAAATAAAGAATATAATCACAAGCAAAAAAAATCTTTAAGGTGTTTAACAGTGAACTTGATCAACCAGAGATCTCAAGAGTAGAACATTTGAAATCAACCAGCAGAACAAGGAGAGAAGAGAATAAGCAATAATGAAAAGGCTTATGGGAGTTATGGAGTACAATATTGAGAACTAAGCTTTTCCCAATAGATGTTTCAGAGGAAGAGAGAGAAAAGATGTCAAAGAACTCATCCAGAGAAGCAACAGGTAACACTTTACCAAATCTGGAGAAGGAAAACACACTGGTGAAGACTTCTAATCAAATTCAATGCAAAGAGGAATTCCTCTAGACATATCATAAATCGCTCAAAGTGAAATATCAGAAAAAATCTCTAAAGGCAGCAAGAGTTGAAACATATCACATTAGAGGGCATATAAATACAACTATCCATATTTTCACTTATAATTGTATTTTAGCCATATAGTACAGGATAACTATACTACAACCAATGCACCAAAGGGAACAAGAACATAGACTTTGTTTCCTGTCCATGAGACACTTTGCCCTAGTCGTGCTGCCTTGTAGGCCCCCAGTGTATGAGGAGGCTCTTGGCCCTCAAATGACTGCTGAACTGGGGCAGTGGACTGTTTTATGTAGGGACACTCCACTCCAGAGGAGTAGGATGGAAGGGATGGGGATAGAGAGTGGTAGGTTGGGACTGGGAGGGGCAGAAAGAGGACACTGTGATGGAGATGTAACCTGAAGTAATAAATAAATATTTTTTAAAAAACAAAAGAAAATGAATAAATAAATACAGCTATCAGCAGAATTCTCAGCAGAAATACTGCAGGTCATTGTGGAGGGACATGATGTACTCAGAAGACACTACATGTAGTGGTTTGAATGAGAATGGTCCCATAAGCTAATAGATTTGAATGTTTGGTCCCCAGCTGGTGGAACTACTTGGGAAGGATTAGAAGTTGTGGCCTTGGTGAAGGATTAGGAGATGGGGCTCTGTTGGATGAGCATTCGTGTGTGAGCAAGCACTTGGAAAAACTGTAGCACAATGAAAACATGGAATGTTTCTGTTGAGTTTGCTTCCCAGTTTGCTCAACATCATGACAAACTTTCTCTTGCACCCTCTTCTATAGCACTCCCTCACTCACACAAGTCTTGCACAAGTCAGTTGCTCCCTGGTGACTTGCTCTGCTTTCCTCATCATCCTCCCCTTTAGAAAATATTCCACTCTGTTTCTTTTAAAACTTCTTCAAGACTGGCATGTAGGGAGCTCCCTTCCTCTTCCTTAGCAATGTCCATTTTTTTCTGTGATGGTATAAATAAATTAGCGAGCCTCTCCTGAATACACAGGTGCTATTTTCACCTTATCGAGGGTATGATATCCTCACCTGTTGGACTTTTCCCCTGATATTAATCAAAAAGGTGGCTCTATCAATCTGAATAGGAAGCTGTAGTCTGCATGAAGACAAAACCGCTTTAGAATGTGGAGGTTTTGCACAGGTACGGACCAGCCTTTACTAGTCTGGACCTCAGGCTCTCTAACTCACTTTTTAAAAAACCACTCATACAGACAGTGCTATAAAACAATGCTCTTACACCTGTTTTAGAAAATCCATTTATACCTTGTACCATGTCATCTTCGGACGCTGTACATCACTTTGGCAGCTGAGACTGGGACAGTGAATGGAGCCGGTGCTACCAAGAAGTAGGATTTGCTCATCTTGTATTAAGTTCCCACAGGATTCATTTCCCTGAAGCCTAACTTCTAAGAGTGTCTTGACACAGCAAGCCGTATCCTGGGGGCTCCTAGGAGATAGAGAAGGTCCTGTTAGGACTTGCCTAGATAACAGAAAAATTAAGAATATTTTTAGACTGGGATGCCTTTGGGACATACCTAATTCTGGGTCTACAAATATATGACAGAATACTGTTCTTCTGTGGGGCCGATATCTGCAGCATGCCTTTGCTCTGCATGTGAGGAGAGCTTCCGCTGACATCCTCCAGTGGCCCTCCACTCCACGGTTGCTTGTACCACTCTACACCAGACAGGTCCCAGCTACCACTGCAAGGTGTGTGAGCAGGGTCTTGGGTTGGAGACAGTTGACTTATATGAGATAAACTTTGCCTCTGAAGCTCTTGTAAATCACAAAATAGGACAAAATCCTCTGCACCTCTCACAGAATAGATCCATAGAAGTTTTTTGGTGGCACAAGCTGAAAAGTTACAGAAAACAAAACAACATAGAAATGTGTGAGAATTCTCACTTATACTACAAACAGAGTTGATAGAACAAAGGATTAACCTCTCTGTTCTATGTGCACTATGTCCATTGAATAGATGAAAATGGTTCATGTTCTGATTCCTTCCCGATGGGCTTGTGTCTTAACTTTCTGTGGGTGACAGTCATGCACTCCTCTTTAAATGTCCCCACTGAAAACCCAGCTGTGGTCACAGGGATCCCCCAGCTGTATGTGGTATCTGCCAAAAGCACTCTTGACCAGAAACTCTCCTCCTCCTCCTCCTCCTTTTAACAGTGAGAAGATGCTGTGTCTTAAGAGATGAGGCTGTTGATGTATCAGATTCTCTGTCTCTTTAGACGTTTAAAACACGGCTCACAGTGTTAATACACAAAACAAAACCTTACCTGAATGATTAAATCCTGTGGTCCTCGCTCCTGCAACAAACCAAAGCAACACCCAGCCAAACAGAGCGTGGCTCTCCTTTGCTTTCTTCATGGCTTCAATGCTGACTCATCTCCAGGGTGGAACGTGTGGAGATTCAAAGCGCCTCCTCTGGCATGCTCTCTTTCTCTGGCGTCCTCTCTTTCTCTGGCATGCTCTTCATTTATGAAATAGGAAATGGGGAAATCAAACCTGTGACCAATCTTCACTCAAGTCACACAGGAAACTCTGAAAGAGCACATCCCACCTAAACAGGGTTTCAGAAGCCCAGAGCTTGCATGGGTATTTTCAGTGGCATGAATCAGCTTCCTCCATGTGCCATCTGTAGCACATAAGGATGAGGACCTCACATCCAGGGAGGGTCCCTTGAGGACATCACATGGGCCATGGAGCATCTTCTAATGCCTTTTCTCTTTGTGGAATTTTTGTTTTTTTCTTTTTTTTTATAAGTACTTTATTTTTTTTCTTCAAGTTACATCTCAGTCACAAACCCTTCCCTATACCCCTTCCTGTCCCACCCTTCCACCCTCTTTCCCCCCAACAGCTTCTCTTTTCATTCCAACAAATGGTTCTTTCTCTTATAACAGTAATTTCTATACAAAACAGCAGAATTAAATATGCCACATTTATGAGAGTTAAATGGCCCAGTATACCTTCCCAATGTCCAGTTCATACATATTTGGCCCCTGACTTTAACCTTCTACCTTCTAACCATCTTTGTAGAGAGCTGCGATGTGCCGCGCCTTAAAGATGGCGCCGGTTTCTGCCTTCCACCAGCCCGATGGTGAGCGCTCTCAGTGGTAAACAAGTCCATATTTGGCTAAGACCGCTGATCTGGCTTGCTTCCACATACGTGGGCCTCTAAGATAGCACCACGTGGCTTTACTTGATTGGCTGTTCATTTAGTATTTAGCCTGTGGGTTGGGTCTGCCCAGGCATTCAGAAGACTGTTTTCAAGGGACCTGAATAAACTGCTGGAGAAGAGCTTTTGTGAGTTGCGTCATCCTTGCTGGTCGAGGGGGACGCGACACATCTCCATGAGTTTAAAGTTCTATAACTGACTTAGTTTTCATACTAACTTGCATCACTATTATAACCATCTTCTTAGATCTAGAACGCCCTCTTGATTCCTAAACAACTCAAAATTTAGCTATGAGACTCAAGCTGTCTATTCTTCAACCACCTCAGAGAGCTGAGAAGGATAAATATATCTGATTGTATAGGAAGTGCAGGGCCTGCAGCTTCCAATACTAAGAAATGACAAACCAGTGACTACCTGGACAGTTCCCATTTTCTCTCCATACATTCCAGCATCAGTCTTCAGCCTTTTGGTCCTGTTTCTCTGACAGACATTTATTGTAGAGCAGGGATTGTGAAGGACTAACCTACCCTGTCTTGGCAGAGCTAGGCTGTCGACTTCCCTGCTACCAAGTTTTGTCCTTTTTGGACAGCAGTCTGTCTGCAGTTGAAGCAAGGAGTTTTTACATGCCAAGAGATAGGCTTGCCACTAATTCAACCATCTCACACTGGAGATTCTTCGATGCTTTTCTTCTACTTGGAGTAGAATAGTGGGTGCTGTCAGGAGCTGATATGTCACAATATCAAAAAAAAATCTTAATTTAAGACCACATCTTTGAATGCCATATTCTGCAGATCTCTTGGGGGTTTTGAAGATGCCCTATCTATCTCTTGTATTTAGATAAGCAAATGTTGCTTGTCTCTTAACAACTTGATTACTGAGTAGCTTAGAGAATATCTGTGATAGACTGTCTTAGTAGCTAACAAGGTGACATGCATGCATGACTAGGAGTTTGTTTTTCTTAACTATCCTAAACAGTTTAAGATGGTTGGTATCAATAGGCAAGAGCTTCACATTTCATTTTTAAGTATCTCTAGGTACGATACCATTGGGAAGCGTTACCTTAAATTTTGTATCAATATACAAAGATCTATTCAAATGTGGCTAAATATACTCTTAATTTTGTATCAATATACAAAGATCAATGCCTATGTGGCCCAATACAATCTTAATATTGCGTCCATATACAAGGGTCAATACCATTGTGGCCAACTATAATCTTAATTTTGTATCAATATACAAATATCAATACTGACATAGACCAATACAATCTTATTTTTGCACAATAAACAATGGTCAATACCACTTTAGCCAAATATACTATTAATTTTGTATCAGTATACAAGGGTATAAGGGCATATTCAATAATGGTGCTGGCCCAACTGGATGTCCACTTGTAAAAGAATGAAATTAGACCCATACATATCACCTTGTACAAAACTTAATTCCAAGTGAATCAAAGACCTTAACATAAGGCCGGCCACACTAAAGATAATAGAAAAAAAAGTAGGAGAAACCCTCGAACTCATTGGCACAGGTGACAACTTCCTGAACAGAACACCAACAGCTCAGGACCTGAGATCAACAATCAATAAATGGGACCTCATGAAACTGAAAAGCTTCTTTAAGGCAAAAGACACTGTCATTCGAACAAAATGGCAGCCTACAGACTGGGAGAAAATCTTCACCAACCCCACATCTGATAGAGGGCTATTATCTAAAATCTACAAAGAACTCAAGAAATTAAATGCCAAGAAACCAAATAATCCAATCAAAAAATGGGGGACAGAGGTAAATAGAGAATTCACAAAGGAGGAATCCCTAATGGCCGAGAGTCACCTGAAGAAATGCTCGACATCCTTAATCATCAGAGAAATGCAACTCAAGATGACCCTGAGATTCCATCTCACACCTGTCAGAATGGCTAAGATAAAGAGCTCAAATGACAGCACATGCTGGCGAGGGCGTGGAGAAAGGGGAACCCTCCTCCATTGCTGGTGGGAGTGCAGACTTGTGCAACCACTATGGAGGTCTGTCTGGAGATATCTTAGAAACCTTGGAATAACTTTGCCTCAGGACCCAGCCATACCACTTCTGGGTATACACCCAAAGGACACCTCACGGAGACATAGGGAAGTCTCCTCATCTATGTTCATAGCAGCCTTATTTGTAATAGCTAGAAACTGGAAACAACCGAGATGTCCCTCAACTGAGGAATGGATTAAAAAATTGTGGTACATCTATTTTTTTCTTATAATGCTCTCATTTACTGTACATATTTCTATTAGTAATTTGGAAAAATATGGTTTTTTCCTGCAAAGATGGCTTGGTTAATATGGAAATGACAGATTTATCACACCTAGGAAAACTGGTGATTAAGCTCCTGTGTATAAAATCTGAGAGTATCTATGTAGTCCTAAACAGTAGTTTAAGAATCTATTAGATAAGTTAGGGTAGAAACTTGTGACTTGAAGGTATCACTTTGATCCTCTCAGATATAAAAGGAAAGAGCATATGTCCCTAAAATTGAAAGTCACACCAGGGTTAGGTTCACAGAATTTGTCTCCTCTGTAGAGAAAATGACAATTGGAAATGTTAAATAACTTATAAGCCTTGAGAGCTAGGAACTTTGAAAGTATAAATCTGATGAGTGCTTAATTTTGAGTAGAAAATAAAAATTTTAGTTATAGTGCAGCCTTGTCTATTCTGACATTAAAAATAGACAAAATTTGAGGGATAGATTTCATGTGAATGTCAGAATTGAGGTTATTATCCATCTGGTGTGGCCACTAAAAGTTGGGCAACTGAAGTAAGAGTGTGGAGATCTCAGGATGAGGGGAGAGTGGGGACCTCAGGGAATAGATGATAGATAAGAACCTGCTGTGAGTGACATGTGAATAAGAATTGTCAGCATAGCAAATGTTAGACTCTATTCAAACAGAAGGGCAAGTTACAGGATCATGGAGAGGGTGATAGGACAACTGGAGAGTGTAGAGAAATAGAACGGTGAAGGAAGGGGGGTAGCACACATCCATATCAGTAGCTGCAGTTCCCCAGCAAGCAGGGGAGGCAACATCATCCTCACTCAAAAGCTGAGCCACAAAACCCTGGTTGAAGACTCACCACACCTCACAGTTCTCACAAAACCTCCGATTTACTTGGGAGATTGGGCGAGACAGTGACCCCCCCCCAAGGAGAGGTCAACAGTGGAAAGGAGGTCAACGGTGTTACCCCACTAAGCACCAGAAAGCTGTAACTGATTCTATCTTAAAAGAGATCTTACTGTTTACAGATGAGCTACCCAAGGAACATGATCACCAAGAACAAACACAAGTCACGAAGCCTGGAATCAACTTACCACCTTCTCTGGATGGAAGATATTTATGCTAGGCAGTTATAGAGAGAATGGTGGACACACTCCTCAGACTTACTGAGACGTGCAGGGGGAGGAGGCTGGCCTCAGACAGCAAAAGGATGAGCACCAGGAAATCTCAATTTCTGCTCCTGGGAGATGACCTCTTCACCTCAAGATGAGAGAGATGGTTGTGCAGCCTGAGAGCCCTAAGCTGGAAGTCAGTAGTCAGAGCCAATTGTCTGCTAGAAGCTCTTGTTAGCAGGACTCTGAAACCTTAGGAAGGAACCTGACTCCCACTGTCTCATCTCTTCAGCAAAGAATGTCATGCTGAGTAGACTTGGAAGGCACAGAGCCTGGTGTCATATACAGGTTTCTGTGGTTGTTTCTTTCTCTTACCTTCAGTGTCCTTGGGGTACCCAGCACAGGGACTGTAAAATGTGCCACCTCAGACTCCTGCTACCCCTCACAGGGGTTCCCAAAGGGAAGACAGCTCTGCTGGGTACTGGACATTTAAGTAGTTCAAATTCACCACTAGCCTAAATGGTGGGAAGGATATGAGCCTCCGAACTCACCTGAGCCTCCTCTTTCTCCCCAACTGATTCTGATGCCCAAAGTCACCCCAAAACGACATCACTTTTACCCTGCCCAGGCTCCATTTTTTCTTTTTATTAAACATTTAGTAGTATTTTAACTTTACTTCTTAAAGAATTTTAGTGCTATTATTTCTTTCCTATTAATTACAGAAACCTATTTAGTAATTATTCCTTTACTTGCCATCAAATTCATTTTTTTATTCCTTTGCACTTTCCTCTCCCATTTCATCATGTTCTCATATAACCATCTTTCCCTTTCTTTTCACCCTTTCTTTGCTCTCTTGCTTTATTTCTTTCATTTGCTACTTTCAGTTTTATCAAGAATAATAATTGGCTTCAGAGCATATCCTACATTAGTATTGTGCCAAATGTATTCTGTGGTTATTGCTGGTGTAGTAATTTGTCTTTACTGATTTTAAGAGTATGTATACACTTCGCTTTATTTTGTGTTGTTCCTGTTTTAATGGTTTGTTTACCCCTCCTTGAATGGTGGTGTTCCCTCAGGAGAACTTCCAATAAAAATGGAAGAGAGATCTAAAGCAAAAAAAAAAAAAAAAGGACAAATCATAACAGAGAAACTCAACAAACATGGCTAAGTAAGGTAATGTTACACATCCAAGGGATGATAATTTCTCAATTATTAAACCTAAGGAAAATGAAATGATTGACATGCTGGGCAAATAATTCAAAGTCATCATGTAAAAATTATCAGTTAAAGAGGATGCAGACAAGCACTAAAAAGACTTAAAGAATAATTCAGGATGGAGTAAAAACACGGACAATGCAAAGAAAAAGTGGAGATGGGTGAGACATTCAGAAAGAAAACTGAGACTTTTGGGGGAAAAAACCTGAGAAAATGAAAAATTCAGTAAAACTTGGCCAGTGGAAATCATATGCAATAAACCAGATGATGCAGAATATCAGAGGTGGAGGACAAGAAAATATGTCACTCAGGCATCAGTGGAGTAGAAATATACAGAAATATGCAATATGTAATAATATACAGAAAACAATTCATTAACATTTGAGTAAAACAGTTACCATTTACTACAAGGAAATGGACACATAAACCCAAAAAGTATTTAAAAACCCAGACAGATTGAAGAATGATGTCTCCACAAAACACAGGAGTTAAAATGCCAAGGTTCAAACTGAAGAAACTATATTAAAAGTTGCAAGAGAACAAAAACTAATTTTTTGACATTTATTTATTTTTTCAAGTTACATCTCAATCATAATAACCTCCCTCCTCCCCCTCCAAGTTCCACCCTCCTACCCTCTTCCCCTCACCCTCCTATATGCTTTTTTTTAAATTTAAGGTATATCTTTCCCCCCAGCAGCTCCCCCTTTTAGTCCAATAAATGGCTCTTTTTCTTATAACAAATACAATACAAAACAATAAGAATAATTAGGCCACAATTATGAAAATTGTAAGGCATAACATACATTTCCAATGTCCAGTCCATACATATTTGGCAACTGATATCAATATTCAATTATATATTTATCTCAATGAGTGTAAGTTCTATACCTAACTCGGTTTTCATCCTAACTTGAATTACCAACTTAAAAATATTTTCTTAGCAAAGTGGCTGGAAACAAAATTAATTAAAAAAAAAACAGAAGCCCTTCTTTATACAACAAACAAATGGGCTGAGAAAGAAATAAGGGAAACAAACCCCTTCACAATAGCCACAAAAAACATAAAATACCTGGGGGTAACTCTAACCAAGCAAGTAAAGGACCTGTACAACAAGAACTTCAAGCCCTTGAAGAAAGAAATGGAAGAGGCCTTTAGAAGATGGAAAGATCTTCCATGCTCATGGATAGGTAGGATCAACATAATAAAAATGGCCATCCTACCAAAAGCAATATATAGATTCAATGCAATTCCTATCAAAATACCAACACAATTTTTTTATAGACTTGGAAAGAGCTATTCTCAACTTCATATGGAACAACAAAAAGCCCAGAATAGCTAAATCAATCCTGTACAATAAAAAAAAAAAAAACATCTGGAGGTATTACCATCCCAGATTTCAAGCTGTACTACAGAGCAATAGTTGTAAAAACAGCATGGTATTGGTATAGAAACAGACCAGTAGATCAATGTAATCGAATTGAAGATCCAGAAATAGACCCACACACTTATGGCCACCTAATTTTTGACAAAGAAGCCAAAATGGCACAATAGAAGAAGGACAGCATCTTCAAAAAATGGTGCTGGTCCAACTGGATGTCCATTTGTAAAAGAATGAAGTTAGACCCATACTTATCACCTTGTACAAAACTTAAGTCCAAGTGGATCAAAGACCTTAACATAAGGCCAGTCACACTAAATCTACTAGAAGAAAAAGTGGGAGAAACCCTCGAACTAATTGGCACAGGCAACAACTTCCTGAACAGAACACCAACAGCTCAGGACTTGAGATCAACAATCAATAAAGGGACCTCATGAAACTGAAAAGCTTCTGTAAGGCAAAAGACACTGTCAATCGAACAAAACGGCAGCCCACAGACTGGGAGAAAATCTTCACCAACCCCACCTCTGACAGAGGGCTAATACTCCAAATCTACAAAGAACTCAAGAAATTAAATGCCAAGAAACCAAATAATCCGATCAAAAAATGGGGGACAGAACTAAATAGAGAATTCACAAAGGAGGATTCCCTAATGGCTGAGAGACACTTGAAGAAATGCTCAACATCCTTAATCATCAGAGAAATGCAACTCAAGATGACTCTGAGATTCCATCTCACACCTGTCAGAATAGCTAAGATAAAGAACTCAAATGACAGCACATGCTGGCGAGGGTGTGGAGAAAGGAGTACCCTACTCCATTGCTGGTGGGAATGCAGGCTTGTGCAACCACTATGGAGGTCAGTATGGCGATATCTTAGAAAACTTGGAATAGCTCTGCCTCAGGATCCAGCTATACCACTTCTGGGTATACACCCAAATGCCTCTTCACAGAATCATAAGGAAGTTTCCTCATCTATGTTTATAGCAGCCTTATTTGTAATAGCTAGAAACTGGAAACAACCCAGATGTCCCTCAACCGAAGAATGGGTTAAAAAACTGTGGTACATCTACACAATGGAATATTATTCAGCTATCAGGAACAATGAAATTATGCAATTTGCCGCCAAATGGATGGAACTAGAAAAGCTCATCCTGAGTGAACTAACCCAGACTCAGAAGGACACATATGGCATCTATTCACTTATAGTAGGATTGTAGCTATATTGTAGAAGGTATTGATACTACAACTAACACACCAAAGGGAACTTGGACATAGACTTCTTATTTTTAATTTTTATTTATTTTTTATGTATTAGTTATATTTTTTCTATTTTTTAGTCTTTTTTATCTATTGTATGTTATTGATCTGTTTGTTTAGTAGTTCTCTCTCCTGGGCAACGAGACACTTTTCACTGATGGTACTGCTTCGTAGATCCCCAATGAATGAAGAGGCTCTTGGCCCTCATACGACCTCTCAACTGAGATGAGGGACTGTTATATAAGGACACCCCACCCCAGAGAAATGGGATGGAAGGGTTAGGAGGTAAAGAAAAAAAATGAAATGTGATGTTTCGGCCTTTTACTACTAACTGTCATAAACTGTTTAGGATAATTAAAAAATGCAAACTAATGGTTATGCAAGCCCGTCATTCTGTTAGGTACTATGACAGCCTATTATAGTTACTTGCTAAGCTAATCAGAAATAAACCTGCGAAGAGACAAGCAACATCTGCTTACCCTAATATAAGAGATAGATAGGGCCTCTTCAAAAACCTCAAGAGATCTGCAGAATATGGCAGTCAAAGATGTTTTCATAACTTTAGATTTTTTTATATCAAGACATATCAACTCCTGACAGCACCCCCTATTCTCCTCCAAGTAGAAGATGAGGATCGAAGAATCTCCAGTGGGAGATGATTGAATTAGTCGCAAGCCTATCTCTTGGTAGGAAAAGCCCCTTGCTCCAACTGTAGACAGAATGGTGTCCAAAAAGGACAAAATCTGGAAGCAGGTAAGTCGACAGCCTAGCTCTGCCAAGACAGGGTAGGTAAGTCCTTCATAACCCCTGCTCTACAATCAATGTCTGTCAGAGAAGCGGGGCCAAACGACTGAAGAGCGATGCTGTAATGTATGGAGAGAAAGTGGGAACTCTCCAGGCAGCCACTGGTATGTCATTTCTTAGTTTGGGAAGCTGCAGACCCTGTACTTCCAATAAAATCAGATATATTTATCCTTCTCAGGTCTCTGAGGTGACTGAAGAACAGATAGATAGAGTCTCATAATTAAATTTTGAGTTGTTTAGGAGTCAAGAGAGTGTTATACATCTAAGAAGATACTTTTAAAATTGTGTTGCAATTAGTATGAATGTTGAGTCAGATATAGAACTTTAAACTCATGGAGATGGTTAGATAGTAGAATGTTAAAGTCAGGTACCAAATACATATGGACTGGTCATTGGGAATGTACATTAAGCCATATAACCCTCATAACTGTGGCCTAATTACCTCTGTTGTACTGTGTTGTATTTATTATTATAAGAGAAAGAGCCATTTGTTGGACTGATAGGGGAAACTGTAGGGGGAAATAAGATATACCTTAAACTTAAAAGAAAAAAAAAAAGGGAAGAGGATGGGGGGTTGAGGGTGGGAGGGTGGGACTGGAGGGGAAATAGGGAGGGGACTGCGATTGAGATGTAACTTGAAGAAATAAAAAATAAAGGAAAAAAAACATTTTCTTAGACTTAGAATTTCCTTTTAATTCCTAAACAACTTAAATTTTAAATGTGACACTATAACTCTCTAGTCTTCAACCACATAAGACACTCGAGAAGGATAAATATATCTAAATATACAGGATGTGCAGAGCCAGCAGCTTCCAAAACTAAGAAATGACATGCAACTGGTTGCCTGGACAATCCCCAATTTCTCCCAATACATTGGAGCATCTATCTTTAGTCTTTTGGCCTAGTATCTCTGACAGACATTAATTGTAAAGCAGGAATTATGAAGGATTTTCCCACCCTGTCTTGGCAGAACTAGACTGTTGACTTACCTGCTTCAAATTTTGTCCTTTTCAGATAGCATTCTGTCTACAGTTGAAGCAAGGAATTTTTTCTTGCCCAGTGACAAGCTTGCCACTAATGTAACCATCTAAAAGTCAATTCTTTATTAAAGCAAATGCATCAGAAAAAAATTACACTTCAGTATAAACCCTGAAGGAAAGTAAGTAATGATGTATCACAAGCAGTGAAAAGAGGCAAATGGCAACAGAAATGACTGTTTTCATTAAATTTACCTTTAAAATCAGTTAAGAAACAAACCAAAGACAAGCACAATGGAAAGTAACTCATTACTACTGAGCCATCACTGCACAAGACATTTGGAGGAATCCTCGCAAGTGGGGGAACAAAGAGTTTTTTTTTTTTTTTCCAACAAATGGCTCTTTATCTTATAATAATAAATACAATACAAAA
The DNA here is from genome assembly GCA_907164525.1 of Lophiomys imhausi. Taxonomy (NCBI): domain Eukaryota; kingdom Metazoa; phylum Chordata; class Mammalia; order Rodentia; family Muridae; genus Lophiomys; species Lophiomys imhausi. The sequence goes on from CAJQZJ010032438.1 coordinate 1,893,048, forward strand.
CAACAGAGATTATTAGGCCATAATTATGAGAGTTATATGGCTTAGCATACATTCCCAATGTCCAGTCCATATATATTTGGCACCTGACTTTAACATTCTACTATCTAACCATCTCCATGAGTTTAAAGTTCTATATCTAACTCAGTTTTCATACTAATTTGCATCACAATTTTAAAAACATCTTCTTCGATCCAGAACACTCTCTTGATTCCTAAACAACTCAAAATTTAACTCTGAGACTCTAGCTATCTATTCTTCAACCACCTCAGAGACCTGAGAGGGATAAATATATCTGCTTATATAGGAAGTGCAGGGCCCGCAGCTTCCAAAACTAAAAAATGACATACCAGTGGTTGCCTGGACAGTTCTCATTTTCTCTCCATACATTACAGCATCAATCTTCAGCTGTTTGGCCCCGTTTCTCTGACAGCCATTGATTCTAGAGCAGGAATTAGGAAGGACTTGCCTACCCTGTCTTGGCAGAGCTAGGCTGTCGACTTACCTGCTTCCAAGTTTTGTCCTTTTTGGACAGCATTATGTCTACAGTTGAAGCAAGGGGCTTTTCCTGCCAAGAGATAGGCTTGCCACTAATTCAACCATCTCCCACTGGAGATTCTTCGATGCTCATCTTCTACTTGGGGTAGAATAGGGGGTGCTGTCAGGAGCTGACATGTCTCGATATCAGAAAATCTTAAGTTAAGAAAACACCTTTGAATGCCATGTTCTGCAGATCTCTTGAGGTTTTTGAAGACACCCTATCTATCTCTTATATTTAGATAAGCAAATATTGCTTGTCTCTTAGCAACTTGATTTCTGAGTAGCTTAGAAAATAACTGTGATAGACTGTCATAGTACCTAACAAAATGACACGCTTGCATGACTGTTAGTTTCCATTTCTTAATTATCCTAAACAGTTTATGACGGTTGGTAGCAAGAGGCCAAAACTTGGAACAAAGAGTCTTAATAATGGAAACACAGGAAAGACTAAGTTTCATGAGAGGAAGAACAAACAGACAAAAGGGAGTTAGGAGTAGTTCAGTCACTTCCTGTGAACTTCACAACTTCTTACATCAAAGGGGGAAAACAACTAAATCAACAGGAAACCAATCAGCAAATGCATAGGACCCAACAAATTCTCTCCGACAATAATCGTGAGTGCAAATGCTTTAATTTGCTGATTAAATCTTTCAAACTGGCTGAATAGATTAAAGAGTAAGAGTCAGTTATTTTTTGTCCACAAGAAACACTCTTGTATTAGTTACTTGTTTTTTTAATGCTCTGACAACACACCATGACCAATGCAGCACATAGAAAAGTTTATTTGAGCTTACAGTCCCAAGGCATTAGAGTCCACCCAATGCAGTACATAGAAGAGTTTATTTGAGCTTACAGTCCCAGAGGGTTAGAGTCCACCCAATGCAGCACATAGAAGAGTTTATTTGAGCTTACAGTCCCAGGGGGTTAGAGTCCACCATGGCAGAGTGGAGCAGGAAGCTGGGGCCTCACATCTTCAACTGTCAGCACAAAGCAGAGAGTGTGAACTGCGAACAGCAGAAATCTTTCAACTCCAACACACCAAAAGTATCAGGAACATAGACTTTGTTACCTATTAGTGGGACAATTTGCCTTAGGCCCCCAGTGCAAAAGGAAGCTCTTAGTTCTCCTATGACTGCTGAACTGAGAGGGGCTGATATGTAATTCTATTTTCTTGGACATTCCACACCAGAGGAGTGGGATGGGTGGGAGAATGGAACCAGGATGGGTGGAAAGAGGACACTGTGATGGAGATGTTACTTGAAGTAATAAATAAACATAAAAAAAGAAATCTTTCAACTCTCAATGGCATTCTTCCTCCAACAAAGCTGCATCTCCTAAACCTACCCAAGCAGCACCTTCAAATAAGAACTAACTATTCACATGTATGAGTCTATAGGGACATCTCAGTCAAGCCACTTTACTGGCAAAGATACACACAGACTGAAGGTGGAAGAATAAAAGTCAACATACCAGGCAAATTCAAGTCAAAAATAAACTAGAATACTTATATCTATCAAAATAGACCCCATGCCATAAAGAGAAAATATAAAGAAAGTTAATATACATTAATAAAGAAAGTGACCCATCAAGAAAATAGAATTACTGTAAATGTGCTGAAAATGGGGTGCCAAATTTCATTTTAAGAAACACCACTGGACACAAACAGATTCACTCTGTTACAAGAACAGAGAATGATTTGAACATCTCATTTTCATCAGTACTAGATCAGCTGGACAAAACACCAACAAACTTGGACATTAACCTGCACCACAGATCAAATGGGCTTTAATAGACAGGTATAAAATATTCCATGTAAAAGCTTCAGAATATACACCATTCTCAGAATACATAGTACCTACTTCCATTGTTGTTCCCCACAGAGCAACCAAGAAGAAACTCATTCTGAAAAGTCCATTTGTGTGAAACTGCACACTTCAAGCCCAATATCTGCTTTTAAAAGACCACCTAATTTTACTCTACCATCACCCAAACACTTTGGGGATTGTGAAGACAACATTCCAGTGTAGAGTAACTTATCCATTGAGCATTGCCCAACTTAAACCAAACACGGTTGCAGGTTCTGCTTGTGGGAGCAGATGATTGACAGAGGGCACTGAATGAACCACTCATTACATTTGTCAGTCTGGAAATCACATGAGCTGTCTTTCTTGTTTTCCCAATGGATATCCAAAAGTTGCATCACTCTTAGCAGTGATGCCCATTATTCAATGAAAGCCACTTTAGTACTCTTCAGTAGGATAAGGAAGAATCACATCTTGATGTGAAAGGTTTAGACGTTTCTCAGTTGTGCATCATTATATGCCACCCTCCATGGAAAGAGATAAGGGGCCACAGGGATAATCTGAAAATCAGCCGGGTATCTCTCCTAAAATTTTCCAGAAGAGTTTTATAAAAAATGCTGTATCTTTTTCTCAAAGGCACAAAAACTACCCTGAAGTCATTCAAAGACAGCATTCAACTATGTTTTAGATTAATAATGAACTAAGTTTTTCAAAGAACCAAGCTTTTACTGGGAGGAGAAAGATAAAAATGCTGAATAAACCACCAGGAAGACACTCAATCCTGTTTACGTCCATGGTAGCTTGTTCAGTGCTTGCCTTCAAAGACAGACAGATGATGTGGTCAGTCAAGTTTGACAAGAATTTTGAATAGCTCTACTTATAACCCTTCTAATAAAATGCAAGACGCACTGAAAATAAGGTTTACTTTGTAACTAGCCACTTTTTCAAGTGAAGATTAAAAACTGCACTAAGATACAAATGGTGCTCCTAATAGCACATCTGTTATTTAAAGTATTCCATGAAAAGTAACTGTTTACCAGTGTATTTTTAAGTCATTTAAAAAGCTATTTGGGGTTAAGAAATCTATCAAAAGAATAGTGCTCTCTTACCTTTGCTTCCTGTTCTTATAAACATTAAAAATAAGGAACTTCAGGTCTTTATGTCAGTAACTGCCGGCTTGTACATCTGAAGAAATGTGTGAAAAACATCCATTTTCAAAGGATTCTACTACATTTTTTTTTTCTGAGCAAGAGATCTACTAGAAGAATTTGTAAGAATTATCCAACTCATACAGTTTGGAAATAATGAGTTATGCTTGGCCAGAAAAGGACAGCCTAGGTATTTTGTGAAGGACCACTGGCACTGGGAAATGCACGGTCACAACAAATGAAAGTCAAGTGAACTCCCTCTATCCACAGAAGAAAAATTCATGAAATGAAGCATTTAAAGCTGTTCTCTGGCCAACCTCCTTGACAAGAAAATGTTTGTGGTTAGGTTTAGTTGAAATGGTGAGTAAGCCTGCTTCCTTTACAGGAATTTCCTGTATAGAATATTAACACTCAACGTGGTTTCTCAACAAGGGAGTTCTTTTTTTTTTTCCTTTTTTCTTCTTCTTAGAAAACTAGGACCACCATCATTGCTTTTAATTTCAAACCTAAAGAGACTTTCTTCTGATGAACATTTAAGTCTCCATCTCACCAATATTGTTTATATGAGGCAAAAATTCATTGATAAAGAGAGTGAAATAATTTCAAAGTTGAAATTCATTAAGGCTATTTATATGCTTGTACACTAAAAGGAAACCTTGTGATGTATAATTAAGAACTGGACTGTAATTAAAACAATGTAGAGCACTGTGAGGTCACACTAGTCAAAAGGAATACTGTCTACAATCATCTTAATTAAACTACGTTATCATCCTCCCCCAAAAGCCTACTATCACCATAAAGATAAACTGAAGCAGCTGAGCACAGCAAGACACTGGGGCTATTTCAGCACAAAACTAGAGAAGAGAACAAAATACAAACAGAGACCAAGCTCATGTCAGGGTGGGGACAAGGTGAGTGTTTACCTGAGGTGAAACTAGAAGGCTGAGAAAGGAATTAGCAACTGAAGACAGGTCTAAGCCATAAAAAATGTGTTAATGTTAGTCATTGGCCTATCTAGAATTCCAAAATGATATTAGAATTTCTTACAGCCTATTGCAATGTGTAACAGGTTCAGTAGAAAAGACATGAGGGCACATGAGCTTTGGGTTCACAGGGTTCTGAAAAGACAGTAATCAAAACCTGGAAGGGCTTAAAAAGGGGTTGGTGAGGATGGAGGGAAAAGGGAATGAATGATAGGTGTTGTTTGTGATAGGTGCTGTTTGTGGTGATAGGTGTGGTTTGTGGTGATAGGTGTTGTTTGTTCATGATTGGTGTTGTTCATGATAGGTGTTTAATAAATGTTGAAGTACTTTCTAGATGCCTGGGAGCTTGGGGGTGTCCTTATTAAATCTCAGAGATCCTGACACAGACCTTAAAATTGTGTCAAAAGTTATTGTAGGAATGGTTTCCTAAAGTAAATTTATCAACAGCTGTCTCTCTAAAGTTTAACATGTCATTTACAAAATGCATTTGGAAGAGAAAAGCAGAACGTCATGGACAATGGGAAATTTTGGGAGAGATGAAGAGCTTAGTCACCATAGGAAAGTCAAACATGTTTAACACTTTGTACAACTAAACACATATTATAGTACAATCTCATGAATAGAAAACTGACCCATGGAACAGAGTAGATGGAGTAGAAACAAATCTAATTGTGTGTGGAAATTTAGTAAAACTAAGAAAAAGCATCAAAAATTAGATGCCCTTTGATAAGTCATCTAGTGTGGTAACTGAGTAGCCATATGGAAACACATCCCATGAATCCTTTGCTCACACAACATAACAGAGTGTGTTCCAGATGGGCAGGGATTTAAAGTGTGAAAAAGTTAATCTGCACAACTTTTTAAAGCGTAGTTTAATTCTCTATGATCTGTGAATATGTAAATATAAAAATAAAGTAAAAAGATAAATGATAAACTCTGAAAAATATTTGCAACTTGCATTACAAAATATTATCATTTCCAACATGGAAAGATCTCTCAGCAATGGAAATAAGATTAAACGTCCCCACAAAAATGTTGGTAGGAGGCAGAGGACATATTCCTATACATTGCTGCTGAGAATGGGAGAAGCGTAGTCCATGTGGGGGGAATTAAGGCAATGTTGAGCAAAATTACATATGCATGTTTGCTAACACAACAATCCTGTGTCTTCGACATGATCTTAAAAGTATTCAAGCAAAACCACCGTGAAGATGTCTTTGAATAATATTGCCTTTTGTAATGTAATATGTAAGAGAAAAATACTGGAAATCCTTAGTACTTGTTGGATACACTAGAACATGAGAATGTTCTAGGTATTTGCATGATACAATCAGAACTAGTTTCATATATAGTGATGGAATAGTTATTAAAATAGTTTCAAAATTAAATTGGAAAACTGGTTGTAATCACTGCCATTTATCTGTGAGTGATGAAAGATAAAAATATCCATGCATATTTATTTATATTAAAATATAGAAATGTCCTGCCCCCAGACACATTGCAGATATGGTGCATCAACAGGTGGCAGAGAGTAGATGGGCCATGTCTATTTAGTATCCTGCCCTATGAACATCTGAATGAATAATAACCTAACATTCCCTGAGAAGAGCAAGCCTGAGACCACTACCTGTTCAGTACTGGGACAGGGAGCTAGCCTGTGATTACAACCAGTCCTCCACCAGGCAAGCACCAGATGAGTTCCCAGGACTAGAAACTACCCAGAGACTAGAAGAACCCTGCCTGGCACCATGGATCCCAGACAGATGGCCACTTAGGAGAGCTTGGCAAAGAGTGAGCCCGAGACAACCACCCAGACTGATACCATGAGCTCTGGACAGGGAGTTGGCCTGAGATGAACACCAGTCTGATCACACGCAGGCCTAGGGATCAGACTATATTGAAGATGAGCCCTGCCAGGTGCTATAATATGTAATACACAAGTGGGGTATAGCACTCCTGAGACAAGCCCAGACACTCATAAACCCCAGGCACCACTAAGAGGACCAAGTAAGTGGTGGAGAAATGGAAAAGAAAGAGAAACAGAAGGATGTGGGCACAACAAAGAGAGATAGAACTGGAGACTTGAGAATAGTTGAGAACAACCTGATGTGAGTAGCTAGTAACACCAACTAGGACAATGATGGGGTCCTGGCTTCTTCTGCCAATAGGCCCATGGCCCTGTAGCACCAGGAGAACTCTGCCTGGCCCTGGATGTGGGGGTTGTGGGTGAGATGGCCCTGAGAGTGTGAGTGTGAGACAGCCAGCCCTGCCTTTTGTCTGTTTGTGGTGATGTTGGCTAGGGAGAGATCCTCAACCCTCCCTTTTTCCCTCACCTCCAATGGCAGGTAGGAGATCTGGCCCTGATAGGATCATGAGTGCAGAAGAGCTGGCCCAGCCTCTTACCTGCTACAGCACTCAGGAGAGCAGGCCTTGCACCTTACCTGGGTAGCACAGCAGAGTTTGCCATGGATGTGGGAGATGCAGTCCCAGAACCATGGCTTTGAATTAGCTCACCCCAACATCTACCCAATGGATGAACTTCTGGAGAGCATGAAGAGGTCAGTTTCACAGACACAAAACTACAGGATCTCCATGACATAGGACAACAACAGAATATCTGAGAGGAGTCCCAGTGAGGTTCTAGTATTGACAAAATAGCAGAAGCCAGAGGCCTCATTCCTGACCAAGGAGTCATTGTAATGAACGTTTAGAAGCAAAAAGTGAGGACAAAATGGAATATCGTGGGACACACTGAGACACAATGAGATTGTTTTTTCCTTGCTGGAAGAGGTTTCAGGGGTGGAGGATGGGTCTGAGGGGAGGTGGGAGATGAGTGGGAACAAGATACATGATGTGAAATTCACAAGATAAGAAAACAATAGAAAGATTTTCAAAAAGAAAAAAAAGTTAAAATAAGTAACAGGACTATACAGAAAATGCTTGTGTTGTTGCCATATATTGAGTCTGGAGACTAATAACTATGAAGCACATGTCCCACTCTTCAGCTGTATCTCCAGCACCAAGGAGTTCATTTTAGTCAATGATCCACCACTAATAATGAGCTATCATTTGACCACTATTCTAAGTAAAATAAAAATCTTATCTAATTTATGTCAAAAGACAATCTAATAAAATTATTTTTAAATGGGAAAATATGGAAATGTAAGTCAATGACACTTTTTTTTACTTTTTATTGATTCTTTGAGAATTTCATGTCATGAACCGCAATCCCACTCATCTCCCACTCTCCTCATATCTTCCCTCCACCCTTGCAACCTTCTCCCCAACAGAGAAAAATGTCTCATTGTGGAAGCTGCAGTGTGTCACAGTGTGTCTCACAGTATACTTTTTTTCTCTATGTTTCTTTACTTGCAAATGATCATTGCAATGACTCATTAGTCTGGTATAAGGCCACTAGCTTCTGCTACACTGCAAATACTGAAACCTCACTGGGACTGCTCTTGGATATCCCATTGTTTTCCTGTGTCATGGAGATGCTGCAGTTTTAGATCTGTAGGACTGGCCCATTCATGGATTCCAGCAGTTCATCAATGGAGTAGATGCTGGTAATGGCCAAGTCAAAGTCCTAGATCTGAACCTGAGAGGTATCTGAGTTGACTAGCCTGCTGGCTCTCCTGATCTTATGCCCTCAGGGCTGGCCCACTAGCAAGCCATGCTACCAGGGCCAGGTCCACCCTGCTGCCCAGGATAGATTCAGGCCCCACTCTTCTGAGTGTTGCAGCCAGTGAGGGGAAGGCCCGCTGTCCTGCTCAGCTGAGCTCAGGACCAATTCTTCACCCTGCCATAGGTGATGAGGGATGGAAGGAGGGCATGTGATCCACTGCACAGCAGACAAAAGGCAGGTCAGGCTCTCCTGAGTGCTGCACTCTGGTGAGGGGCAGGGGCAGCTCTCCTGCTCTCATGACCCAAGGGCAGTTCTCCCGCCTAGCACAGGTGGAAAGGGGTGAGTAGGGAGGAGGGCATCTCTTCCTCAACCATGCCACCGCACAAGAGACAAGTGGCAGGGCCAGCTCTCCCATGCTCATACCCTCAGGTCAGTTTACCCACAACCACCGCCTTGTGTGGGGGAGCTCTCCTGAGTACTACAACTGGCTAGGGGTGAGGTCAACTTGCATGTTCTCATGCCCCCAGGGCAATTTCTCTCATGGTGCCCAGGTGAGGGGTGGGGCCAGTTTTGCACAGCCCTTATGCATCAAAATATCCCCACTCTGCCTTCCAGACCAGGGACACCCATCTGGCCTCTGTTTGTAATAGACCCCTCCTGCTGCAGGACCATAGACCTAAATATGGCCCCCAGTGACAACACAGGCCAAGAGCCAACCATGGTCCTAGATGACATCATGAGCTGCTCACATCAGGTTGTTCCTCACTACCTTTGAGTCTCCTGTTCCTCCTGTCTTCATTTGTCCATATCCTTCTGTTTCTCTTTCTCTTCTTTCTCTTCCATTTCTCCAATACTTACTTGCTCCTTTTAGTGGCCCCCAGGTTCTCTGAGTGTCTGCTGAAACCTCAGGAGTGGTCTCAGGAATGATATGCCCCACCTGTGCATTATGGCATTGGGCAGGGGTCATCTTGGGCATGGTCTAGTCTGCTGGCCTGGGTGGTACTGGACTGGTGGTCAGCTCAGGCTTGCTTTTTTTTCAGGGAGTGTTAGTTTACTAATCACTCAGGTATTCACAGGTTAGGACATTGAGCATAGACACAGCCTGTCTCTACAGCTACTGATGCACATGGGAAACAGCAGACACACCTGCAACGCTTCTAGGGACAGGCAATGTCATTTGAAAAAAACTGCTTACTATATGGAACAGAGTAAACAGGTGTTGGAGAGCAGAATGGGAAATCAATTCTCTATGGACTTTGTTTTGTAAAGTTGCTCTTAAAAGAATGCAAATTTTTTTTCACACAAAGCAAAATTTTAAGAAACAACCACTAAATCTAAAAATTGAAGAGTGACCCTACTTATATTGAGTCAACCAAACATTATCAAAAGATAATTTCAAATGACTTAAGAACATAAAACTTGATTTTATCTTTTAATGAAATATTCCTAAGGGGGGGGAAACTTTTAAAGAATATCAAATTTCTTTTAGTAAAAAAAAAAAATAACTATTGTTGAACATGAGTATTAAAATTATTCTGAGGCTATTGTATATACTGCACATTAAAGAAAATTAATAATCATATTAATGTTACCAAGGACTGGAATTTTCTGCATGCAAAGAATAACTACATAAAACTAAGTAGAACTTACAGTATTGAATAAAATGGTCCTTTCAGTGTTGATTCAAGATTCATCTCTCTGGCTCTATCTCCTTCTCTCCATTCCTTTCTCTACTTACCTCCCTCCCTCCTTCTCCCTCTCCCTCTCCCTGTTCAGCCCTCTGTGTGTATGTCCTTGCTCTGTCTGCTTCAGAAATCCTTGATTATCTAAGGCTCAGTAAATCTAAGGTTGGTTCCTGGACCCTGAATATAATTTCTCTCTGGCAGCACACACAACTTCATAGAGAGGTGTCTAAGAAAAAGACTACAACAACTTAAGTCCGTAACATTATCTTGTGTCGGTAAACCACAATAATAAAGAAAGGAAATGACTGAAACTCAGCAGCAATACCAAGGGACTTAAAAATGGTAAAAGATGGATAATTTGAGTGTCAGTAGATTATTGTGAATTTGTAAAATGCTGTATGTATAAAAACACCCATTTTTTACCATGTGTGTACTAGCATGCACAGTGTTATCATAATATAAAAATATAGAACAAAGATTGCCCAGACTACAGTGGAAGACACACTAAGCATGGGAACTTATTTAAAGTTTGAATCTGATAGCAGAGAGTTGAGTATTTGTTACACGTTCCTCTTGCTATATATGTTTGAATTGTTTTGTAATCAACATTTGATAATTAAAGGTAAACAGTTAGGTGTCTTATGTTGCTCTTTTAAACCTAAGTGTGGATTCCCTCTTGGCCGTATTTTACTTTGCTAATTTAATGATTTAAATGAATTGCAGTGACAATGATTACAAAAAGAAACAATTTTGAAATCAATTTACAAAGTGTGTGTCCCTCTAAAATCAGGGACAAGGCAAGTATGCCACTCTTCCCATATCTCTTCAACAAAGTACTTGAAGTTCTATCCAGAGCAATAAGACAACTAAAGGAGATCAAAAAGGTACAAATCAGAAAGGAAGAAGTTAAAGTATCCCTATTCACAGATGATATGATATTATATATAAGTGACCCCAAAAATTCCACCAGAGAACTCCTGCACCTGATAGACTCTTTCAGCAAGGTTACTGGATACAAAATTAACTCAAAAAATCAGTAGCCTTTCTGTACATAAAAGATAAATGGGCTGAGAAAGAAATTAAAGAAACAACACCCTTCAAAATAGCCAAAAATAATATAAAGTACCTAGGAGTAACTCTAACCAAGAAAGTGAAAGACATGTACAACAAGAACTTCAAGTCCTGAAGAAAGAAATTGAAGAGGACATCAGAAGATGGAAAGATCTCCCATGCTCATGGACATGGTAGGATCAACATAATAAAAATGTCCATCCTATGAGAATCAATATACAGATTCAATGCAATTCCCATCAAAATACCAACACAATTCTTTACAGACCTCAAAATAATAACTCTCCACTTCATATGGAAAAACAAAAAACCTAGAATAGCTAAATCAACCCTGTATAATAAAACAACATCTGGAGGTATCACACCCCTGATTTCAAGCTATACTATGGAGCAATAGTAATAAAAACAGCATGGTACTGGTATAGATCAGGCAAGTTGATCAATGGAATCATATTGAAGACCCAGAAATAAACCCACACACCTATAATCACTTAATCTTTGACAAAGAAGCCAAAACCATACAATGGAAAAAGGACAGCATCTTCTACAAATGGTGCTGGTCCAACTGGATGTCAATATGTAAAAGAATTTAAATAGACTCATATTTATCTCCTTGGACAAAACTTAAATCCAAGTGGATCAAAGACCTTAACATAAAACTGGACACACTAAATCTAATAGAAGAGAAAGTGGGGAAAAGCCTGGAATTTATTGGCTTACGTGACAACTTCCTGAACAGAACACCAATAGCTCAAGCCCTAAGACCAATAATCAATAAATGGGACCTCATGAAACTGAAAAGTTTCTGTAAGGCAAAAGACATTGTCATTCAAACAAAATGGCAGCCTACAGATTGGGAAAAGATCTTCACCAACCCCACATCTGACAGAGGGCTAATATCCAAAATATATGAAAAAGTCAAGAAATTAGTCACCAACAAACCAAGTAACCCAATCAAAAAATAGGGAACAGAGCTAAACAGAAAATTCACAAAAGAGGAATCTAAAATGGCCGAGAGACACTTGAAGAAATGCTCAACATCCTTAATCATCAGAGAAATGCAACTCAAGATGACTCTAAGATTCCATCTCACTCCTGTCAGAATGGAAAGACAGCATATTCTGGTGAGATTGTGGAGAAAGGGGAACACTCTCACATTGGTGGTGGGAGTCCAAACTTGTACAACCACTATGGAAATCAATCCAGTGATATCTTCGAAAAAATTGGAATAGTTCTACCTCAGGACCCAGCCATACCACTCCTGGGCATTTATCCAAAAGATTCTTCACCAATCCATAAGGACATCTACTGTACTATGTTCATAACAGCTTTATTTGTAATAGCTAGAAACTGGAAACAACCCAGTTGTCCTTCAACTAAAGAATGGATAGAAAAACTGTGCTACATTTACACAATGGAATACTACTCAGCTATCAGAAACAAGGAAATCATGCAATTTGCAACCAAATGGATGGAACTAGAGAAGCTCATAATGTGTGAGCTAACCCAGACTCAGAAAGATGCACATGGCATCTATTCACTTATAATTGGATTTTAGCCATTATAGGACAAGATAACCATCCTACAATCAATAGACCCAAAAGAGCAGGAACATGGACTTGGTTACCTGTCAGTAGGACATCCCACCCTAGTGGAACTGCCATGTATGCCCCCTGTGCAAGAGGAAGCTCTTAGACCTCATGTGAGTAATGAACTGAGGGGGGGCTGATATATGGAGACAATACACTGGAGGCAGGTGAGGTGTGAGAAAGGGGGTACGAGGATGGAAGGGAGAGACCGGGAGTGGGTGGAGGGAGGTGGTGCAATGGAGACATAACAAAGTAATAAATAAACGTTTTTTTGGTTTTTGTTTTTGTTTGTTTTTTTTTTTTTAAAGAAAGTGTATGATCTGCTTGGTTAGGTACTTTTGAACAAGACAACCCTTACTCAAAAACACATTTGTTTATATTTGTCAAAGCACAGCTTACAATCTCCACATGAAGGTGGGTGGAGCAACTGCCTCAGTTAACATGGAACTTCTGCTGATTTTCCTGGTGATGGTGCTATGGTTATTCCATAGTGAGGACTCTGACAACCTGATGGTGTGCCCAGAAAGAAATTAAAGATCCAGGATGTAATCAGGCTGCTGGTTAGCTTTCACACTGTATAGACTGAGGGTGTAGGCAGGTGTTTGAGGAGTCCATCTGGGTTACTAGTCAATGATATTTAGATATCCACATTAAAGGACAGAATCATCCAATGTATAGGAGTACAGTATCTTTCCTGCCAATCTTCAAATTAGTGTTAATAGGGTTTAATCATTGTCGTGAAGGATCTTTTTGCTTTCTTCATCATGCAAGCTCCCAGCATCCAGCAGCAGGAACAAGAAAATAAAGTCTGTGCCTCTACATGGTGGTTTTCTTCCCCAGGAACATGATTGGAAATCAATGAAATGTCATCAGGTGCATTTGAGATCACTCAAAAGGATGTGCCTATGTGGCTTAAGGCAGGATCTGATCATATTTCATTATGGAGCAATTGTTCAGCTAGTGTGTGGTGTATTTGCATATGTGAGTGTTCATATGTGTGTATAACTGTGTGTGTGTGTTCACAGACACCCATGCATGTGTATGTAGTTAACACTGGTGTCTGCTTCATTCTCTACTTTTTACACCAAGTCACTGTCTCTCACCAGAGCCCAGAACTCACTGGTTGCTAGTGTAGCTAGCCAGCTTGTTCCAGGGATCCTTTGTCTTTGCCTCTCCTTTGCTGGAATTTCACACCTGGCATTCTCACAAATAGGCCTCTTTTGACAGTCACTCTAATTTATGTTCACTATAGAGGTTAATTATTTTTCAAGCAGAGTTTGGAGATTTAATTAGTCCATAATAAAGATGTTTACAAATGGTAAGATACAAATGACCTTAAACTATTTCCTCCTTGGGCCACCCTGTGACCAACATGTCTTCTAATCAGGCCACGGGTAAACCACGGGGTTGGGGGGGGGGAGAGGAAATGAAGTCTGAAGGCATTGAATGACTGGTGTCCATCTAATGCCAGTCTCATGTCCCACTCATATTAATATTGACCAATTAGAGAATAAAACCAATGGCTTGATAGGAAGTCGGTCTTTCAATGGCATGGCAGTACCCTGTTCATCCTGCTGTTCAGATTGCCATTCAGAACTGGTGCTCAGTTCACAGCTCACAAGCAATTAATTTTTAAGCACTGGACAACTATGCTACAGGGTTAACATAAGATACTGTGTGCTCAGGGATGTGGATTGGTACCTGAGTCCAGAGATTCCTGGCTGTGTGCATTTCTTGACAAGATCAACAGCTCTGTTGGCAGCCCCAGTATGCTGAATTATTTGGGACCTAAAGGTGAAAGGTTCTGCTAAAGTTGGCTTGCCTATTTCTGTAAGATTACATTTTCTACACCTAAACCATGACCTCTTCAGAAGTATTTTCTCCATATTTCACTCTGTAAAACAGGCTGGCCTGTAGCTCACTATGTGGCCCAGTCTGGCCTCACACTTACAGCAATTCTCTCCTCTGTCAGCTTCCCAGGGCAGAAATGACCAGGCCCGGCTGGATTATCTTTCTAAGTAATATGTTAGCGGAGAACTCAGCACAGAATACACAGCTGTAGCTTCAGTGTTTGGGGAAGCAAAAAAGGTGGGTGATGTCGAGATACCTGAAGCCCTAGGTATGTACCCCAGATCTCCATCTGGGATCTCAGGAGGGTATCCATGACACCTCTGAGTAACCCAAGACTCTCAGATAACAGCACCAAAGCCTATTGACATGTTCGTGATCCGTTACCTAGCACACACACAAAGTTGCACCAGTTATATAAACAAGGAGGGGTATTCTCTGAGTATATATGCCACTCACAAAACACAACAGAAATATATCTCCAAGAAACATAGTTGTTGGCTGAAAGCTCACAGCCCGGGTTCTGATCGCTATCAGCAGGAAGGGCTCCTGTCCTTACCACAGAACACACATGTACCATTTCCTGTTAGCTCTGTGGCTTGGTCACTCCGAAGACCCCCCTCCTCCAACCCTGCCCTGCTGCGCTAGAGCTCTCACACCCAGGACAGTTTCTTCCTGAAAATATGACTTTCCCCAGCTTTGGTCTCTTCTTCAGAGCCATACTTGAGGAGCGGGAGACTGTCTCCATTCCCATTCTGACACCATGTACTACCTGTCCCTTATCATGCCTTTCTGAGCACCTTGGCGGCCACCGAGATTGCCACTGAGTGTTGGTACAGCATCTCTAGTCTTTCCTCCTTGAATCTTGGAGATCCAAATTTGGGTATCCCTCACCTAGAGCGTGCTTCCACCTGACTTTGTCTTTTTGCCCCAATCTGAATGGTTTAGGAGGCACCCTGGACACCCTTTCATTCTTTCCCTTAATCTGAGCCAGTCCTAAGCAGAACGCTTTCTATATGAATCCTGGTTTGTGCATTTGTGGAATAATGCTGTCTTCCCAAGAAAGTGTCCAAAATCTTCAAAATATTCATCTACAGCCTCACTTTCCAACAGGCCATGCTGAAAAGGAAACACATGCTTTTCTGTCCTGACCTCATAGTGGAGCCAAACATAGTAGGATGATAATGTTCCTGGATATAACAGGTCTTAAGTTCCATGGAATATGTGGTCATCACACTTCAAGGTTTTTTGAGTGACTGTAATTCTAATGATAAATACTTCTAAGAGCATAGTCATAGGTGAAGTTTCTTGGGTTTTTGCGAGAGGGTCATTCTAATAGTCTGAAATTGACTTCCTAGTTTAAGGACATCAGAAATGATAGAAGATAAAGATTCTAAAATACCTAGACATACACTGTTGATTGATAGTGTTTGGTAGCATTGTTTAAAATTAATTTTTAAATGTGCACATTGGTTAACTGGCATGTGAAATTCTACTATGCTTAAGCTCCTGTATTTAGTACAAAGTAGTCTGCGGACAGAGGGGATAGAATTTTGTCCTTATTCTGGGTGGAAGTAAACACAAAAGTTACACATTTATACTCCACATTTTGGGTATTTAAATGCTTGTGATTATGCAAAACCAAAAATTTGAAGCTGAGATCCACATATAAGAAAGAACATGAAATATTTGTCTTTCTAGGCTCGAATTACCTTATTCTTCCTTCCTACTGGCCAGCTGGAAATGGAACGGAGAGCTGTAATGCTGTCTTCTGGACATGACATGGTCATTACATTCTGAATTCACAGCAGCACAAGACACGCACAAGATCCAACCAGCCAAACTTCCAGCATGGGTGGGGAAAGATTTCACGAGGATCTAGCCCTAATTTTGGCCATTGTAGCTGCTGGGGGAGAGAGAATCAGTCTTCTTTGGGGATGTGGCTACTAGTAAGCATAAGGGTGCACTTGTTCTACTGTAAGGCCCAGTCCAGCATATATGGCAGCACTAACTGGGCTTAGCATGTTATGTTATGAGAAAAAAAATGTGGGAGAAACATGTTGGGGAATAGGAGGAGGTAGAAGGAGAAAATGGTTGTGAATATAATATTTTACTGTATACATATATAAAATTCTCAAAGAATAAATTTTTCAAAAAGATAAAGCATAACTGGCAATAAAATGATAGCTGTAGGTCATATTGCATTTCCCTTATCTCCTTAAAATGGGTGGGAATATATGTTGAGAGCTAATAAATACAGTCTTAAAATAAATGAAAATGACATCAAGAGACATTTCAAATCTAATGTATGCATTTGTCAGGTTTAATGTAAAATATAAATTCATTTGTCAAAGCAAGAGTAATAAAAGAATTAAGTAAAGTAACTTTATTTACCGGAGGGTCTCAAAGCAACAACATTTCTTCTGATTTTATATTTCCACACATAGGACATAAAACGTTTGTTGAATTTACTTTTTTTTTTTTCAAATAGCACATGAAGTCATGAGCTGAAACAACTGCTTGAGAATCCTCTTTCTTCTTGGGTCCCTCCCTCCCTCCCTCCCTCCCTCCCTCCCTCCCTCCCTCCCTCC